>JAMQGT020010388.1:0-47420 GCA_024447675.2 Pterophyllum scalare
TAAGAACATGCTTATGCACAAAACGTAAAAGTCTTTTATAGCAGTACAGATTTATCCCAGAATGACTCTATGACTATTTAAGAATTTTTAGGCTTACCTATACAAATAGTAAAAACACCTGTCACTTTTTTCAGAGGCCAGGGAGCCAACTTGAATTCATATGTTTGCTGAATCCCAACCATATTCAATCATATTAAATCATGTAAAGCTGAGAAAAGTGGTAACTCTTCAGCTGATGAGCAGCAGGTTTAAAAATTTTTTATAGCATTAAAGGTGGTTTGTTATTATGCCGTGTATATGATATGCATGACAAACTATATTTGCACTATTAATACTGACAGTACTCTTCTACACAAGGAGGTCAGAGGTCACTGTCAGGTGCAGAACTGGTTGGAATTTAGTGCTTTGCACATTCAGTGCAATTATTGCCAACATGCTGATTAAAAAAATTGGTATTCTGCTTGAAGGGCAGCATTTCTTCTGACTAAATCATTGTGTGGCGCACTTGTAAATTTTTCATGTGTTTGCATTTGTGCATCTACAAGCCTCCTGGGGGCTGTTCACAATATTATTATCTTCAACTTTTGGCTGTAATTTTTGCCTTTTGCTGTGTATTCTCAACCCTCTAATTCTCTTGTCTCTCACCATCATCCCACACACTGGGCTGTAAAAACTGTGCTGCGGTGTACTTAACCTGTGTACTGCAAAAGTACCATCAAAATATTCTGCACTCACTGTCTGCATGGTCATGCAACACCAGAGGTCCCCCTTCTCATGCATCCTCAGCATCCTGCAGGGGTCTGTAGTTTGGGGTGTTGAATCTGCCATTCTGTCTATTCAGGATAACTGTAATAGGATTTTAAGTCTATCTTTGGTAAGGATATAAAGAGATTGTGAGCAGCTACTCACTCTTTCCCTCACATGAGAGGTAATAGGAAAACAATCCCGTAGACGCTTGGCTTCTTTCAGCTGGGGAAATATTGCGGGGGCTTATCGTCTGTACCAATTTGATAAACCCATACCTGTTCCAATGCAGCTGTGGCCATTAGCTGATTTGACTGGGCTGTAAGCCAGATGGTCACACTGACTCATGTCATTCTAAAATGTATGCCAGTACAAGCAATCTACATAGAATCACAAACTCAAAAAGCTATTAAAAAAGGAGAAATTCTAAACACACAAACCCCGCCCCTATGAAAGTTAAATATTCATTGGGGAAATGTGAAATCATGTCTTGCATCACCTATTTTGACTTTTTTGAAGGCTGTTTTCTTTGTTTAGCCATGCTGGAATCAATCATCGGTTATACTGCTGTAGACAAGATGTTAAGTATTCATTGTTTTCAGATGAGGAGTCCTATCCTATCCCAAGGGATAATTACGGTGATTATCAGATTTATCCTTTACAACAATCTGGTTAGAAAATCTTATTCTAGCTCTTTCATACCTGATGTGTACTCTATCTACACACATAGGTTGTTGTACCAGATACCTATTTTAGCATTGTTACTGTGAGCATGTTGGTAACTCAAAGCAAGTATACCCTCACCTGTGTGCTGGCTGCCATAAAATATAACATAAAACGCAGCTAATTTATTCTGTTGTTGGACTTCTTCAATAACATCTGTTAAAAAATTTGCTCTCCCGCTCTCCTACACTTTCATTGTACCACTACTGTGGTGACGATTGCCCGCAGTCATCTATGTGTGCCTATGTCTCTGTGTGTGTACTCATGTGAACTGCAAGTGTGTCCTCATTTGGATTAATTAAAGGAAATCTCCCGTGAAGAGCGGGGCTGCCTGAATCTGGCTTTTCTCAAGGACGAGCAACTTATCAGATAATACCCAGGCCTCCACCCCAACCTACGCTACCACCCACTCAGATGCACACACACACACATATACACATGCAGGCACACCTTATTCTTACCATGGAAACAGTCACCCAGTGCCGCTCCCAAGCCTGGCGATCATCACTTTCATTTGCTGTGGAACAAAGGCTGGTAAAGTCTGACTGCTATTACAGCTCCCTTATCAGCGCTTCCTGCTTGCCTCAGCCATGAAGCAGCACTGAGCTCAATTGCTCAGTCATTCATACCACTTTTTTTTTCCTCAATATCACATTTCTATTGTGGTTTGTTGGCTGTTCTTTTGTTGCTGACAACCACTGAGTATGATCCAGTATGAGTCATTACCAAAGCAAACTTCATGGCACACTGCAAGGGAGAGAGCAGCATGTGTTGCTCTGCGTAAAAGGGGTTGCCCCAGCTAAGATAATTGCTGAAATCACTCAAAGGTGTGCATTTTTATATTCATATGTGCAGATGTAGGTGTGTGTTATACACTTTCCTTTGCAAAGCAAGATCTCAAAGCACAAAATCTCCACTAATGTTTCCATTATTTTCTTGTGAAGACAGCTACATTTCACACATGAGAACCAAGGATCCCATTCACAAGTTTCTATGGTTACAGCGGCAAGTGTCAATATGTTATTGACACCGTGGTTGCCAAGCTTCTCTATTTGCTCCTAAGCAGACAGCAATGTCAAGGTGTTATGTGGTAACTGGGATGAAGAGCCAAATTGAAAGTACAGTATAAACCAGAACTATGGTGTAATGATCAATTGGGGCAGGGCAAGCAGCAGTCTAATGGGCTAAGAAAATGAAGTCAGTGCAGAAGTATGTGTGTGAAGAACTGCAGTTCATCTAGTCACCACTTAAGGCTGCCTCCAAATATGAGTCAGTCTGCACAGAGCTACAGCTGTATGGGGAACTCACCCATTTAAATTTTACTCAGGCTTAAATTTATCATTATTGGTGCCAGGCTGCTTTGAGTAACAAGTAGATGCCAGCTAGGCCGGTATCTGCATGCTAGGTGCCACCTCTGCAATTCTGAGGGATCAAACTGTAATGTTCAACCCGTACTCTGGTGCCGGTGCCTTCTGGAGCACTTTTGATGAAATCATCTGTTAAATAATATCACCTTCTGTACACTGAATTGTGCGCTTGATTTTTAAAAAAAAAAATTTTGTTCCTATGAGCGTGGCCTTGAATGTTTTAACTTGTGAATAATCTTTCTCACTGTAGAATGATGGATTTCAAAGTGTTTGGAAATGGCCTTATAACCCTTCCCAGACTGACGGTCAGCAACAATCACTTCTCTGAGATCATTGCTGGTGTCTTTCCTCCTTCGCATTGTATCAACACATGCCTGAATGCTCCAGACCTGCAAACTGCCAAAACTTCTGCTCACACTTGCTGATGATCAATTAATAAAGTGCATTTGATTGTCAGCACCTGGCTGCTACTTACCTTCTGAAAATCCTACAGAAGCAGTAAGGGTGTAGTTTTTCACACAGTGTTTCAGCATCTTGGCTCAGCCGCTGACAAATAAATAATGAGATGGTTTAATATGTCATGCTTTGCTGCTGTTCATCTGCGGTTGTATTTACTGATTTTTAACACCTGCTAAGGATCAGATGATTTTTTTTTATTATGTCCAGATACTTAAAGCTGTAATTTCATCAAATTAGATGTTCACATTAAGCTTTTTTTTATTATTAGTTTTTTATTGACTTTTGTGTTTGTTGGTTTTGCTGTCTGTTGTTTGAGTGTTTATTTACTTATTCGCTTACTTGGCTGCTCTTGTGCCTGTCATGTTTCTCCTCCCGTGTCAGCCTTACTCATGAATATATTCATGCAAACATCATCAGGGTGCATCTCATTAGAAAGGAAACTCATATTGTCAGTTGACTGGTGGTAAACAGAATTTGGTTTATATTTATTGCAGACTCCCAGCAGAAAGACAGAAAAAGACATTCCAAAAAATGAGGCAAAAATATAGACTGTGTGCACATGATTGCCTCCAGAATTGTTTTTTTTTTTTATCGTATGTAAGTTTGAATATTTTAGTGTGGAAGACAAATGTGGAGGCACCGACCTGTCCTTGCAGGTGAAGCTGAAAAACAATAAGTCAACAAAGTCGAGTGAAGCAATGTAGAGTTTTGCAGTACCAGCACATAACTTGAAAGAGACTTTTTGAGAGCAACAACTGCGACTGGCGATTGTGTAGATCTGAAGGCAGTAGACAAATAATCCACATTTTGAAATGATGGTGTTTGGGTGAGTGCTGGATGCTGATGTTGTGGGGAATATAAATGTAGGAGAGTGCCACTTAGGGCTCAGCATTGTGCGTTCTTCTTCTCCCGCCTTATTCTTTATTAGGATTAGCTGACTCCTCAGTGACCACTCATCTTTCTGCAGTCCCAACTGAAAGACAGAGGAGGAGACAGGAATAAAGTGCACTTTCCATTTGATGCGTGAAGGAGGGGATGCGTAGAGGGGAATAGCCAAGAGATTATCACAACTCGTTCTTTTGGCATTAAAATTACGGTTGAAACTTTCTAACACCCCCCATCAAGAAGCCTCCTTTCAGTAAAAAGAAGATACAAAAATGTTCTCTTCCTGAATTTAGCTCATGAGGGAGAAAGAGCTCCCTTTTATGAGTTGAGGCAGTCTTGAGTTGACTAAACGACAGCAAATGACCAGTGGAGTAGTAAACTCAAGTGTCAGGTTTCCCTTCAGTGTGAAATATCCTAAAAATGTCCTTAAAGCAAAGGTCCTGTGGCTGCATAACAAGCCAAATCATCACCCCTCTGCCACCGTGCTTGGGAGCTGGTATGAAGTGTTTGAGCTGATATGCTGTGTTTGGTTTTCACCAAATGTGGCACTGTGCATTAAGGCCAAATATCCCCATTGGTCTCAGTTGTCCAAAGGATATTGTTCCTGAGGTCTTGTGGTTTGTTCAGCAACTGCAACTCTGAAAACTTAAACCTTGCTGCCATATTCTTTTAGAGGCTTTCTCCTGGTAACCCTTCCTTTGCAACAAAATGCAATTTCAAATTTTTTTCTCTTCCTGAATTCAGCTCGTGAGGGAGGAAGAACTCAGTCTTGTGGCCAGAGGCAGTCTTGAGTTGACTAAATGACAGCAAATGACCAATAAAGCAGTAATCCCAGGTGTCAGGGTTCTCTTCTCTTTGAAATATCCTAAAAAAAAAAGTCCTAAAAGCACTGCCACTTTAAACAAAAGTTTCCCCCAAACTGCCAGTGTTATCTTATATTGTTGGCATTCACCGTAGCATCCGTACAGGCTGTCAGATTTTTGCTTTGAATTGCAATGCGCCAAGTAACCTCTCCTTACCCTGAGATCTGTCTCCGTCAACCTGCTGCTCAAAGGGCTTCTGTGGAGCGCTCAGAATGGTAAAAAGGCTCAGCATCACAGAAAAAACTATGTTTAAGTCACAAAGCTGCTGTCTACTTGACTTACGTTAGTAGTGCTGGGAGACATCTCCATGGTTACACAGTTTGACTCAGACAGCAAGGTGACGCATAATCATTGAGGATAACAGACATAGGTACGAGAGGAAAGGGAGAGGAAAGGGGAGGTGGTGGTGGGGGGGGGGCTTTTTAATATGAGGGTGTAGTGCTCTAAACTATAAGAGCTTGCGCAGTATGACACTGTATGTATTTTTAAAAGAGGTAAGAAAGGCATTTTTACTGGCTATATTAGCATGTTGGTATGGCAGCATTGGCCAGTGTGCATATGCGTGTGGGAGGTGTGTGGAAGAGTGAGTTTTTCCTGTGAGGTTTTCCCAGTCTTATCTGTGAAGGAGAAGCACCCGGGAGAGGTGACAGAAGAGAAAGCACCACACGCACACACACTTATGAATCTTCGCCACCGCCGCCCCACCTTCCCCTCCTCCCACAGCCTCCACGCTCAGATGGATGATCTTATCAGGAGACTCGGGAGGGAAAAGGGGAGCAGGGGGCTTGTAAGAGATCCTTCCTGTGTTGTTATCTGCATATATACAGGCAGGCTGTGGAACAGCCAAACTCCCTGCAACTTATTTGCAGCACTCAGTGCATCATGAATATTAACTGTTACATGGTCCAAGTGTTTGTTTCTCCTTCCTCCCTCTGGTCTATAGCTCAAGGAAGTGTTGATTATGGTGCCTTGCCTGGTGTGATTAACACACTGATCACTACACAGGCGCAGGGGCTAGCACACTTAGCGGTAATTATACTTAGCCCTGCTAAACGCTCTCTCCAGCCTTGGCTTTGTAACCCCTGAAGGCACAGCAGTGAGGGAAAACAGAACACATAAAAACATAAGAAAGTCATATGTTGTAAAATTATGTTGCTTTATGCTGTTATGACTTTTGCTTCTTTGAAAAAAGCATATGCACATGCTCTTGATCATGTGTATAGTATATGTGCTTGTATGTGTTTTGTGGTAGATACTGGTTATATCCGTATTCTGCCTTCTGTTCTTCTGCAGGGGAGGATATCAAAAGCACATAGGTTAATAATGCTGTCATGCCATAAGGGCCTCCGGCCTGTTCTCCACAGAAATGCACACAGAAAAAAATTGCCATAGCAGTTACACAGCAACAAAGTAATGATAACAAGAGACAAAAGGCATAAAAAAACAAGCAGACTTCAAGCTCTGGATGTCTCGTAGCTCGTGGCAAGTTCTTACATATTTTACGAGTAATGGAATTAATTTTATAGGATTTTTCTCTCAAAAGAAGTAGTAGCTTTTGTTTATTACTGCAGGTTTTAAAATTGTTAAGATTTAGGGTAATTTCATAAATGAATTCTGCTATCTTTGTCATTTCCACTGTGTAATAGGAAATAGAGCCTTGTGTCAGCTTCACAGTCAGTACACCCTGCACTATTCTCTCTCTCTCTCTCTCTCTCCTCTGTCTCTCTTTTTCTTCCTGACATTTGTCTTGTGAAAGTCATGGGCCGTGATTGGCTGCAGAATGGCTAAGAGGTCAGTAGTGTTGGACTGATTACAGAGGAAGGACAGAAAGAGCCAGACGAAAAGTGCAAGAAAGATTGTAATTGAAGTTTGCCAGAAGTGATGGGCCCCAAAGTGTTGATTTCTCACTGAGACATTCCACTAATCCTTGTTCTTTACATTAAAGTCTTTGTTTCGCTGTCCTTCTGGGAGGCCCTGGGTCCAGCGGAAAACACTTTTGCAGCCAAGTATTAATTCCAAACTGCTGAGTCCGACCAAAATAGCACCGCGCTGTGGGACATCTTTTTTTAATAGACTTATGAAGCATTGTTCAAGTGCAATCATATCTCTCCTGTGAATCCACTGGTACTGTATGTAGAAATCCAATAATTTAGGTAGATGGTGCATTAGGTATCTAATTCCAGTCCAGCAGATAGCTCAAGGATCCTATCAGAGCCTTGAGTAAATCCATCACAGGACTTAACTACAAAGAAGAGTTGCTAAGTTTCTCTCAAAGTTGGGTCCAGCAATGAACTTAGCTGTCTCGTGATGTGATGTTTAGCATTTGAAGTGCTGCTACTGTAAGTGTGATTGCAAATTTATTTGGTGGCAGTTCATCCATAAATGTTTAATTTATCTGAGTGCTGTTTTGCTGTGCTGCATTGTGACCTAAAAAAAGGTACACAGGTCAGCTTTGCTGTAATCGGCTTTCCTGTTTACTTATTAATATAGATAGAATATTTATTAAAACTCTTTGATGGCACCACAGAAATGAAATGTCAAAACAAATGTGTTTGCCTGGATATTTTCATTGTCTTTTAGACTCATACTAAAATGTATAACACAGGCTTAAATGTTAGCATTCCCAGCTAATTAGCTAGATACCTACAGCAGTAATTTATCCAGTACTGTACAATCATACCAACAGTAAATCATTAGCTAACTATAGAAGTGTAGATAATTGAAAACATATCTGTTTTTGAAACTGGGAGATCCACTGTATGGGGACCATATTGGCACAATAAACAGAGTTTGCATTCTGTTGTCTCCACAGTGTGGAAAAGTATCATCCAGTCCCATCAGAACTAAAATGCTAAATGAAATTGAGCATAGCATTAGTTCAGGCACGCCTCAAAGTCAGGCTCATCTGCAATCCCAGTAGATCAGGTGAGCCCACATAAGCAAATGCCTCAGCAGATACCCTTCTGCATATCCAGTTGGCTATCTCATATAGGGCAAGCTTTTTAAGCTTATTTGGCCGTCCTATAGTTGCTGCATAATTGCAGGCTGCTCTACAACCCACCTTTACTTTTCACTTGGTTTAATTAATGGACCATGAGGCCTGTTCTGTTCTTTGCTGGGGGTCTTTGCTGCTCTTGCCATTTATGGATGCCCATGGAACGATGGGAGGTGTATTTTACTGGCCTTCTGAATTTTATGTATGCAAATGGAAGGTCCCAGAACAGAGCAGCCATGCTGGCAAATACAAATTACTGCAGACGGAATATATTATATTGTCAAAAATATTCACTCATCTGCCTTGACTCACATGCATGTGAACTTGAGTGGCAGTCCATTCTTAATCCATAGGGTATAATATGATGTCAGCCCACTCTTTGCAGCTATAACAGCTTCACCAATTCTGGGGAGGCTTGCCACAAGGTTTAGAAGTGTGTTTATGGGAATTTTTGACCATTCTTCCAGAAGCGCATTTGTGAGGTCAGACACTGTTGTTGGACAAGATGGTCTGTCTTGCACTCTCTGCACAAATTTATCCCAAAGGTGCTCTATCGGGCTGAGGTCAGGACTCTGTGCAGGCCAGTCAAGTTCTTCCACACCAAACTTGCTCATCCATGCCTTTATGGTCCTTGCTTTGTGCACTGATGTGCAGTCATTTTGGAACAGGAAAGAGCCATCCCCAAACTGTTCCCACAAAGGTGGGAGCATGAAATTCTTCAAAATGTCTGGGTAGGCTGAGAATTAAGAGTTCCTTTCACTGGAACTAAGGGACCAAACTTTACACTTGTCACAATGCAGTCAGACAATTACCATTCTCCTGGCAGCAGCCAAATCCAGACTCATCCATTGGACTAGCAGACAGAGAAACATGATTCATCACTTCAGAGGACATGTCTCCACTGCTCTAGAGTTCAGTGGTGACGTGGTTTACCTCACTGTATCCAATACTTTGCAGTGTGCCTGGTGATAAGGCTTGGATGCAGCTGCTCGGCCATAGAAACCCATTCCATGAAGCTCTTTACACGCTGTTCTTGAGTTAATCTGAAGGCCACATGAAGTTTGGAGGTCTGTAGCGATTGACTCTGCAGAAAGTTGGCAACCTCTGCAAACTATGTTCTTCAGTATCCGCTGACCTCGCTCTGTGATTTTATGTGGCCTACCACTTCATGGCTGAGTGCCTGTCATTCCCAATCACTTCCACTTTGTTATAATACCATTAACAGCTGACTGAGTAATATTTATTAGTGAGACAATTTTACAGCTAGACTTACTGTACAGGTGGCATCCTATCATGGGACCATGCTGGAATTCACTGAGCTCCTGAGAGCGACCCATTCTTTCACAAATGTTTGTAGAAGCAATCTGCATGCCTAGGTGCTTGGTTTTATACACCTGTGGCCATGGAAGTGACTGGAACACCTGGAACACAAATAAATCAATTATTTGAATGGGTGAGTGAATACTTTTGGCAATATAGTGTTTATAAATATTATTTTTTATAGTGATCATGATGTTATCAGTGCTGGCGTGTTTTTGAGACCGTCCAGCATTGCAAAAAAAGATATAAAACTCAGGTGTGCAAAAGTTCCACTGTCATAAGTTTCATGGAGGCTTTTTTTTCTGCTCAGTTTTTACACTACATTAGGGTTCAGAGAACAGTTGTGCTAATGTTGGAAACCTATGATGGCCTACTTTTTTGCTCATGAATCATTAAGGAAGTGATTTATAAAGAACTGGACCTATAATCAGAATCAATATTGGCATTGATTTGAGTGAAAGATCATCAATATCCATCCCTCAGCTTATCCATGCCTCCAGATTGCAGCATGGCAAAAGAAGACTCTGGCACATTTCCCTCCAATTGTTTTTGCTTAATTGAATTAGAAACAGTCTTAATGGGGCTTCAGGTAATGTGTCATTTGAACAAACACCAAAGGAGGAGTTGTCAGTTGTGTCAGCTAATACAAGAAATTCTATGTATGATATTTCAAACTGCTAATCACGGGCATGTCACTCAGTCCAAATTGCCTCTAAGCTGTAGTTGTGCACCACATGCTGACACACCATAACTGTGTTGCCTTTTCTGTGCAGGCGTGTTTGTGCGACTACTGGATGAATGTACTCTATAAATATTTCATACTAGCCCACTTCCCTCCCCAGTTCATCAAAAAAAAGAAAGAAACACACAAACAATTATCCCTCCAGTATAAATAAAGCCTGGACAGAAGTGAAAGGGCTTTGAGGGGGAGTGTGAAAAGCTCACGCAGAACAGTGTGTTTTACAAGACCAACGGAGTACACAGTGACACTTAGCAAAGAGATCAAAAAAGACACTGCAGCCACTGATTTTAGAAAATTTTTATATTTTGATTGTTTATTTAGCAGAGGGAGAGTTAATATTGTGGCTAAAAATGAACTCTAGCTCTTGGGTAACAAAAGATGCAGGTGGCCTGCAAGCAGATGAGACCTGGTTATTGATTAAGGTTTCTTCTCATACACCGTCGACCCACTCAAGCATTTTTGTGCTGCTGAATGAACCCCGCACAGTTTCAGCATAAAACACTGGCTGAAATCCTCTGGTTTCTTCTGCTGCATGCCTCCAGCAAGGATAATATGAAGGTGACAGCGAATTCTGCATCTCCTATTGAAGTTGCCGTGCTTTACAAAACAATCAACAAGATATATTATTTACATGCAGAGTTTGTCTCTCACGCTGATTGTAAGGTACCTCCCTGAGATTTACCCTGAAGACGTGACTTTAATCATAACATGGCTTCTGGCGAAAGCTACCAAGCACAGTTGGGGCACATAATATATTCTAGTTGACTGATGACAAATTAAATTGTAAGTGACACGGAATGGTGATACTGCATTATGCCTAGACACATTGGTCACATCCACTGCAATCACTGACTGCACTTTGAGCCGTCAAAAGTTTATGAACAGCTCAGTAGATTTCTTAAAATAACAAATATTCATTATCATGCACCCAACTCTGGAGTCTCTAAAAAAGACCAGATGGATGCTGAATTGATCTCTTTTTCTCATTTTGTTGCAAAGTGTAACAAAGCAGTTTTGGACACATGCAGCATTGTACCAGTTTCAAGAAATTCATTTGGATCAGATTCGTCTTTCTTTCCCCCCCAGTGCTTTATGAACTCACTAATTATGTCAGGAGACTAATAGCTTTAGAATTGAGGCTGAAATTATAATGGCTGGGCAGCTCTCCAAATCTCTCTGAATCTTAGAGGGCTCCACAAAACAAAACATTTGATGTCCAACAAATATCACCATCCCTTTCTGTTTCTCTCTTGCTCTCCCCTCTCTTGGTGAATGCCTTGGAAACTGGCCACAGTAAAGGCACTCAACCAGACAGAATGGTGTAGGAAGGGTGGGGTCCCCCCTTCTTTGCTGCTGATTTATATTTGGTCTCTCTAAATGTGCGTATTTAAGTCATGTTCCAGCTATGTATCTTATTATTTTTTCTTGAAGTATCTGGGCCAGTTTCCTTAGTAATGCCATACTTGTTCAGTGCCATCATTAATTGTTGTTAACTGGTAATTAGCAGAATTTATGCACAAATGAGGTTCATATCTATATCCTGCTTATGGATCTAATAATTTGAATAATGAAGCATTGGGTGCATGTAAACTTAATGAAGTAATTCATAAGACTAGCAAAGTAGACTTTATTATGTGCCATCCAGCATCTTGCATGGTGAGATAGGGTCGTCACACTGGAAGAGATGCAGACCCAGAAGATGAAATGCAACACAAGTCCTGGAATCAATCCACATTACCATAGCCATAATCGTCTGGATTGATTCTGCAGCAAAAAAATTACCATACCTGAAGAAGGGCTCAATTTGTCCAGCACAAATTGATGAACCAAGTGGGCGAGGTTTGGCCAATGGGGACCTGTAGGGTGGATCATAGTCCATAAGAGCTCTGGGCAAGGCTATCAATAGGGGCTTGCTGAACTTGGCTCAGTGTCCATAATTTGATGTGTACACAATCAATAGCCTCGCCCTAGCTGGCAGATGGACCACTGGTGTGGTGCAGGATATTTTTCTTCCTCACAAGAGCTTTCCCCTCTCAAAGTAAAGAATGATGCAAATGCAGCCCGAGGAGGTGATGCAGGGTGTAGTTGTGCAACCAAGGACTGTCACTAATGACTTATAGAAGAGTTAGTGCCCCTGTTGACAACCTCTTGAGGGAACTAATGGAGGATGTGGAAAGGTGATTCTTGCAATTTCAAGAGAAGTGGTTGAGATGACAGGTGGCTGAAGTTGCAACTCAAGAGAGGCTCAGAGGCAAGACTCAAGAGGGCTCTTAATGCTGTGACTCTTGTATGTTTTCTCCTCTGGGTCAACTTCACTCTTCTTATCTCAGTCCACACAGAGGATCTTAAATTACTTTTAAGGACATGTGGAATTAAGTTATGAGGAGGGGGTGTGTGCTACAGGCTAAAGAACATTCGGTTTCTTTCCTTAGCTGAGTCTAGATTTTTGAGGACAGTGCCTATTCCAAAATTTATTCTCTTAACATCCACTAGGTCAACAGCTACCCATTTAGGTTAGGACTGGAAAAGTGGCACAGTGACTCCCCCCACCTCATCTGCCAACTGGACAGTCAGTGGGGAGTCAAAGGCAAATGCAGGGGTCAGGGCATGTCATTCCATTTCCTCTATCCATACCATCCTTTTACTATAACCAACTTAAGAACTGTAAACAGTATCTCTACTTTTTATAAACACCCAGATGTCATTCTGTTATAGGTTTCCTGTATGTACTTGTATTCCATACAAAGGTTTCCTAAAAAGAATGAAGTCAATGGTGACAAGGGTATACTTGAGTAATAAGACCAGCTGAATTAGGTCCAACCCTGATCTGTTTCCTGTGTTTTGAATAACTTAGTTGTTAGCTGTTAGTTTTTGAAAATGTGTCATTTAGCATGTGGCTAAAACACAAATACTAACCCAACCACCAAATGGGACCCGACTGATGTTGTGGAAGATCTTTTAGGTAAAAGGTAAAGAGATTCAAGATGTCATGGTCCAGGGTCCAGTTGACCCTGTGTGTTTGCTGTGTCTTTATTTTGGTTTTTTTTTCTTGTGTTGTGGGGTTATATTTTGATGTTCTAGTTTCTTGTGTTTACTGGTTTTCTGTTAGGGCTGCGTCTGTTATGTTAGTCACTTCCTGTTTTATTTTGGCAGTCCCTGCTTCCCTGTGTTTTGTGTTGAGATTCACTTCCTGTGTCATTAGTTTCATTCATTTCACCTGTTGTGCCCTGATGTTTCCACTCACCCCTCGTTCCTTCTGTGTATTTAAAGTCTCAGTGTTGTTTAGTTCTTTGTTCTGGTCCTTGTCGGTTTTTACGTCTAGGTTGATGTCTGCTGTGTGTTTTGTTTTTGAGTTTTCAAGTTTCTAGTTTTGAGTTCTTCATGTAAAAGTGATAACAATAAAAATCTGCGCACAAGATTCTGCCCGTCATGTCCTGCTCTGGGGTCCTCCACGCCTTGCCTGCACCAGCTGTGACAGAAGAGTAAAAACATTCAACTAAATGTATTATTTATGTCATTGTCTATTTTTTTCCTGGCAATGTAACTACCAAACTCAATTTACTATGAAAACTTCCCTACACACAACCCTCTGCTCAGCTGTTATGCATACTCTACTACGAGTGCTGCCAACAGTTCTACAGTGCTACAGTCAGAGTAGCTTTGATGGAGAACCTACATGATGGCCCCATGTCTAAATTTTTATACATTAGGTTTTTATTTTAAAAAAACAAGATCTTCACTTAAGGAAATCATTTGTCTACTGATAACAGTATATCTGTGATAGTCCCACATATCCAAAAGTAAGACATTACATTCAAAACTTTTCTGTCTTAGTTCTCTTAGCACAACTGCACTGAAGCAGCTTTCCAGTGCAGTCTCGCTAAGCTGTCTGCTACTAAATAGCTAGTGGAGAGAAAGTACAGCAGCCCAAATGGTCACAGAAAGTAAATCGTGTCACACATCACCTAATCATCCAAATGCATTCACTGCCCGTATAAGCCAATCCGGAGTGGCCTGACCATGACCTCACGGGTATCCTGATCCGGAGGTTAACCATTCCCAAGCAGAGGAGAAAAGATTGAAAGCGATTCTTAAAATTGTCCATTCAAAAAGCAGCCTAATTAATTACCAGTAATTTGACATTTAATTTTATTTAATTGAAAATGCTTTCCTTTAAGACAACAATGTAGCCTCTGTATGTGCAGGCACACTAGTAAAAGGTAGAACTGACCAATAGTTTAATCTCAGTTATCTAACAGTTCAGTTCAGTTCGGTCAGAGAGGAGCTCCACAGATTAGAAACTGCTCGCTAAGGTGAAAAAACTTGTTTTGCTTCCTGTCTCTGTTGGCCTTCATCCTCACGGTCACTTCTAGGGCAGCTGGCCTTACTGCGCTTGCGTTTTTTAAATCCACCACTCAGCATTTGATGCTATGCTTAATGCCACCACACCTGCAAATCAAGACAAAAGAGGAGTCCAAGTAATTGATCTTTTTAACTACTCCCACTCAATTACAGTAGGTTAATGCAAGCCACCTCAGCGCTGCTTATCCCTACGCTTATATGGCATTTGTGTTCTACGTGAGCACAGGTTGCTTGGGTGGGTGAAAGTGAGACACCAGGGCTGTGGGTCAATGAAAACATTAATCACTTTATCTCTGTCTGTGTGTTTGTGTGCGTGCCCACATGTCCATTCATTCAGCTGTTCATAGTGTAGCTTTTGAAGTGTGGAACAGCAGAAGATTAACTGTGTCCTCTGAGGCAGTTAATGTAAATCTAAATAAAGAATTGCCCTCGGAAGAATGCCTCTTGTCTGAATGTCAGTAAATCCTATTTGCATATACTTCACTCTGTACTGTACCTTATCATAAAAATCATCTGTGTAAGCTACATACTATACCATTAAAAATTATTATCTCATGCTTTTATCTCCTCGCCTTGTTGCTGTTCAGAGACAGGAGTACAAGCAAAGGTCTTCTGATCAAACTGTTTGGCAGCAGGGAGTGAGCCTGAAATGCGCTTGCCAAAAAGTTGAGGGGTATGAAAATAATCTGCGTCCTTACTATGACTCCACAGCTCAGTGCCAAGCTTGCCCCGGGTTGCCTCACTTAGCTGCTAATAGGTTTAACCTAATCAGTACCAGCATTCGTTTAGTGATAACACTTAGTGTGCTGAGCCATGCTCTATGACTCCATTTTTTTTTTCTCATGTATTTCTAGAAGGAGTCCTGCTTTATTTAGGAAAAAAATGCATTTATATTTGTCTGCATCAGGAAATGCCACTAGCTTATTGGCCACTTTTTCCAGCTTGTCGTTGTTAGCCAAGGGCTAATGGATAGCCTATAGAAATGGCTGACCCTTAACCAGTGCAAAATCCTTGAGCTTTATCTCTCTCTAACAAATATGTAATATTTGCTAAATTAATGAAGTCTCAGCAGAGATACAGTGAGTGTCTCCAGACTACACAGTGTAAATTTATGTAAGATCATCAATGTGTTCTGCAACATAATGTGATTTGTGATTAGTATTCAGGTTGCCTTGTTTTCCTATTTGACTGAGTCGCTTCAATCTCTCTTCATTAGATTTTAATAGGCTTTATATTGCTCAGGTCACAGAAGACTTTGCACAAAAGAATGCTAATTTTTTTTTTTTTTTTTACATGTCCTGGATTTCAGTTTATGTTATGGTGCAGGGTTGTATTGAGTGTAGCGCAGAGACGTTTCACCTGTGTGGGAAGAGACGCTCAGTTAAGCAGAGTTGAGCTGCTGAGGGGAAAAAAAAAAAAAAACATCAGCTAACCCCAGCAGCATTGTGAGGAGTTTTATCTGTGGTTACAGTGCAAGAAGGAAACATAGATGGAATATGCAGAGGTAGATATTCAGCTCATCACATAACATAATGTCTTCTCCTCACTATATATAGATGACACACTTGTGTTATAAATATAAAACTTCAGTCAGAACAGCTACAGTCAGATTTAATCAATTCATGTCAATAAATCCTGGTCAAGATAAAGCGCTGCAGCTGAAATGCAGCCTTATGCTGCGCTGACCTCAAGGGATTATGCAGGATGTTCTTACCCATCCCCTCACTGTGCAGTAAGGCACAGGAAACAATATTTCCATTGTCTATTTCATAAGAACAAACAATATTTAGAAAGCTTTGTGCATTTTTAAAGTGAAAGTAATGAATGAAAGAGGAGAAATTATAGACACTTTTCAACAGATGGAGCCAAAATCCTTTTATTCTTGTATCGGGTGTAGAACTGAGGTCACACACACACATACACACACACACACACACACAGGTATTTCCTAAACAGATTTCTGCCCTACTTATTTTTCTTATTTAACGAACGTCTTACCCGGTAAGCCCTGCAATGCTGCATTCATTCACACATTTAATCACTCATTGGTTCATTGTGTCATTTTCCATTATCTTGCTGACCTATCCTTATGTAATACTCTGGCAATCTTATATTCTTTATATGGATAATGAAGTGCTTGTATTCAGGAGCACGCTCACAGTACCTTTGAACCAAAGCAGACCCTCCATTAGATTCATGTCATATATTCAACACCTTCATTTGTACATCTTTTAAAATCCTAAATGCAAATCAGACAGCCCTGATTATTCAGAGTTCATCCTGTAACTGTGTTAAACTAATACTTTATTCATTTCTGTGCTCTCTTTTCAGATTCTAGCCATCATATCAATACTGTTTATCGTCCTCTCCACCATCGCACTCTCTCTAACACTTTACCAGAGCTCCAGTACAAAGACGAGTTTGGCCAAGCCAATGATAACCCCAACCTGGCCCATGTAGAGGCTGTGTGTATTGCCTGGTTCACCATGGAGTATCTCCTTCGCTTCCTCTCTTCTCCTAATAAGTGGAAGTTCTTCAAAGGCCCCCTTAATGTCATTGACTTGCTGGCCATTTTGCCCTACTACGTCACCATTTTCCTAACAGAGTCCAACAAGAGCGTGCTCCAGTTCCAAAATGTACGCCGTGTGGTGCAGATATTCAGGATCATGAGAATACTGAGGATCCTGAAGTTAGCCAGACACTCCACAGGGCTCCAGTCTCTAGGTTTTACTTTGAGGAGGAGCTACAATGAGCTGGGGCTACTTATCTTATTTCTTGCCATGGGCATCATGATATTTTCCAGTTTGGTCTTTCTTTGCTGAAAAAGATGAAGATGCCACCAAATTCACCAGTATTCCTGCCTCATTCTGGTGGGCCACCATTACAATGACTACAGTGGGCTATGGTGACATTTACCCACAGACTTTACTTGGAAAGATTGTGGGTGGACTCTGCTGTATTGCGGGTGTGCTTGTCATTGCCCTACCAATCCCCATTATTGTCAACAACTTCTCTGAATTCTACAAAGAGCAGAAGAGGCAGGAGAAAGCCATCAAGAGAAGGGAGGCTCTGGAGAGAGCCAAAAGGAATGGCAGCATTGTGTCAATGAACCTAAAAGATGCCTTTGCTCGTAGTATGGAGCTGATGGATGTAGTGGTAGATAAAGGAGAGGACAAGACTTCACTTGACAACCACTTGTCGCCTAGCCGCTGGGGCAGCAATACCAAGCATGGCTCCTCTGAAACCAATCTGAAATCACCTGATAAAAGAAATCCGGAGTTTCTGTCGCAAAGTTCCCCCCATCGTATAACAATCACCACAACTGGAAGTCCACAGCGGATATCCAGGACCCCGCAGCACCTTAATGTTCAGAAACTAGAGGAGATCTACAACCAGATGACCAAGTCACAGTCCTTCAGCAATCTCAACACTACAAGCTCCATGAGCACTCTGAGCACAACTATGACTGCCCCAGCATCACCGAAGAAATCCCATAGCTCTGAATTTGCATTAAAAGAGGAGGTGGAGCTGGAGATGAAGGAGGTCCTAGCCCTCCTCACCAGAAAACTTTGGAAGCTATTCAGCGGGCATCAAAAAACAGGGCTCAAACTCAGGCGAGGACAATGCTAGGCCATGTCTGATCACACACCCCAGAGCCCCACCACCTCTGGATCTTAGCTTACTGGGGGCCAGTGATGACCAGAGGTTTCTTAAAGATGGTCTCTATGAGTCCGTCAATCCAAGTGATGAATCAGAGCTCTACATAGAGGAAGGGGAGAGCTTCAACAGTGCTGTGGAGAATATCCAGAGTTCTCCAAGACGGAATAATCCTCTAAAGATAAAAGGGTTGAAGGTCAATTACACCAAAACCTGTGCTGAAGGCCCTCTAACACCACCCAGCACTACCTCTCCTGGAGACATCAGTTCCAGCATCCTGGAAGATGAGTCTCCAGTGGGAGAGACATCACCACTCATCCCCAGTTCAGGGGGGCTTCTTCCAGTCACATTGGAAGACACCTGCCATCTGGCCCCTAAGAGACTGGTGGTGGACACCCCACCAGGGGATGAAGATCAATCCACAGAGAACCATGAAGAGAAGCATCCTGATGGAGGTGGCAGGAGCGGCAGTTGCACCATTGTCACCCAAGACAGCAGCACAAAATTGCACCCAAGGTGTGGTTGGGGCAGGTGAGGAGGTTAAGGCTGACAGCAACCAAAGTGGACACAAAGTAGAGAACCACATGTTTACATCCGATATCCACCTGATACCCGGAGATGGCAGCCTCTCTCCAACATGTGAAACCAGCATGTGAATGTAAGGAATGCTTTGAGGGACAACAGACCTACCATAACCTCAGCCTGGAGTCTGGGAGAGCAGGGAGGAAAGTCAAGGGTGCAGTTGTGGTGAAAGATCTTTTTGCATGGCATGACAAGTCTCTTATACTTGTGTTGTTGTGAATTGCTGAAAAAGAAACTGCAGTGCTTTATGCAGATCCTGGGATGACTTTAGAGGAAACAGTGGGTGCAAAGAGGATGCTTTTGAAAAACAGAATTCATCAAGTCACGTACACGCAGGTCCTCCAGATGTACATAATGTCTCCTTTTCTAGCAAAAGAAGGAAATGCCCAGAAGAACTGTAAAAGCATGCTTTAAAAAAAATTTAAAAAAAAGGAGAGATTTTACGGTGCTTAGTTTGCTGATAGCGCTCCACTGTAAATACTAGGACATCTAAGGCAGTGACAATGCACAAGATGGCAAAGGAAGACAGTCACTGATGGTACTAATATTTGTAATGTGAAAAGAGAGGGGTAGGGGTTTGAATAGACAGCCCTCAGATTGGGTGTTGCATCGTAGCGACCTATAAAAAAAACATATCATTACCTTTTGTGGCAATGCAAAGTGTTCTCATGATGACCCTGTTTTGTTTTGTTTTTGTTTGTTTGTTTTGTTTTTTTCCTTGTGAATAACGGTGTATGAATCTGTAATGTTGAAATTATTGCTTTTGGTTTTCATAGCAGCTGTTGAACTTTCAGTTTGAGCATCCAATATTTAATCTTTGAATTCATAAATGCGGGAAAGAAGGATGAAAAAAAACAACAACAAAAAAAACACCTTGAATACTATCAAAAAACAAAAGAAGAAAATCTCGTCCACCTGTAGTTGCCAAGTATGTGTTAAACCAGTAAGAACAGGAACTATCAGACACTAAAGCTACTGAAAGTATTTATCACGCAGTTTCAGGCATTAGCTCAAGATTTAGGACGCTCCTCGTTCAGCCTTTTAATTCCATCCAAATCAGGAGAAATTATCTTATTCACTCTGTAACATCAAATATATATATCTAAAAGTAGTTTTAAGAATAAAATATGATAAATAGGGCTAGATTGGTTGTAGAAAAAGTCTACAATATGTAGGTGAGAGTCCGTAAAACAGAGGTAAGACTATTATTCAGCACAGTAGATTTGGTCATTAACATGGATATATGCGTTACACTGTCATTATCTAGTTTGTCTATTTAAAAAGGGATAGATTACTACCAAAAAAAGACAGTATTCCTTCTGATATCAATGGACCAAATCAAGCACACTGACAAGCTTTCTTCTATTTCAGCTGCATTATAACATATATGGTAATAACGTGTATTATGCCAGTAGCTATGGGTTTTTTTTCATCATGATTTGTTTATCTGCATTGTGTTCATTGTCCTATCCCCAGCAGCCTCATGTCAGCGTTGACCTTTGTTCCATACTACTGCAACTTTACCCGATCCTGCTGATAAGATTTTTTTTAATTTTTTTTTTGTATATCTGTGGTGTCTTGGGCTGTAATTTATTGTGTGTTTTATTGTGAACAAAATAATTTTCAGTCAAACTTAAACCCAAAGGAATTTTTTTTTCTTGTCATCTCTCTTGCTTTTGTTTTACACTGACTGAAAATATACCTGTTATATGTTGCCTTTGATTCCAATTTTTTTTGCTGGAATATTTGTTTCTTTTATTTATTTATTTTTTCAGCATGACACATGGCAGAGTATCCTAGCAAGGTGTTTGTGAAAGCCACACAAACCAGAATGGCAATGGCAGGAAGGGACATGGGTGAATTTCTCTGTTGTTTAATTTCTTATTATCATTATCTTACACTAATCATATTTTGTTTGTTTGTTTGTTTCACTGAAAGGTGTGGAATGTGCAATACCGCATACTGCAATCTATGCAGGCCAAGAATTGTGGCACTTTATTTTATGTCTATGGGAATTTGTAAGTGTACAGGCAAAATTTACTTGTATTTTTCAGATGTTATATCTTTAATATGAGGCAAAAGAGTATTACAACTGCTAGAATCTCACAAACAATGCAAATGAGAATCTGACTTTTACTTTTTCATATTACGTGGCTGGCAAAATGCTGTCGAGCACCTTAACGCCAGGTATCAATGGACCTCAAATTTGATTATCTGTCAGAATAGGAATCCAAATTGACCACCAGGGCCTTTTATACTGCTGCTAGATTAACATAGAAATCTAGCAAATGTGTGGAAGATATTAACATTATCTAATTTTAATGGCCACAAACAAACAATTTTCTGTTTTTTGTGAATCAACATGGAGAATGAGTCTATTTTTTCTAAACCAAAATGGAGCACGACCACAATTTCCTGCCATATGGTGGTTGAAATGATGCGTGCCTTTTCATAACCTGGCCGTTTATGAGAAGGTAGCAAGTCATTTTGCTTTGTTCATATAGCACTGTACAGAAAATTCTAATTTTATAGGAAAAATCAGGTCTTTATGTAATAGAAACAAGTAATGATATTGAGTTCTCAGGTTTTCTATAACTCTCTGATGTTCTGATTGGATAGATTATCTGTTTTTTTCTTTAACAGCTAATGTCAACTAGCTGCTTCTGTACTTTTTGAGAGGTGTTGTTGTCAAAATCCACTTCGATGTCTTGGCTTCCAGATTGGGGAGCTCTAATATTTCTCCCTTTTTCTGAGTAATGTGTGTACCACATTCAGTATCCACTCCCATCAGTCTTCGGCGAGGCAGGAAGAAGTGCAAACAAAGGGACAGACATCTGACCATTAGGGGAGGCGAAAAGGGAGAGTGACTACAGCCAGGAAGAGATCCCTTCTGTCTCTGAGCTGATCCATCTGATTATTTCCCATGCTGACACCAGTGAGTGCTCCAATCCCTCCAGCTTCAGAAGCTCTAACCCCGTGGCATGCCCTCAGGAATAGCGATCGGTGGGTAAAAATAAGCAGAGGAAAAGGAAAGAAATGGTTCTCCCAAATGGTTACATTGCGTCAGTTGTGGTCCATATTTTCTTTTGTCTGTGTACATACTATTTGCCCAAAGTAGCATAATCTGACTCAGTATTCAGAGATTCATGTGAGACCTCATGGAGTTACCTTTGTGATATTACCGATCCCTCATCAGAAACTCAGATTCTTTGGTACTCTCTGAAGTAAAATGTGGGGTCAGTGGTGGTCCTTGTTTGAATTTTCATCTCTTTTTTTTTTTTTTCATTATAATAAAGGGAGGTTAGATCACAACCTTCTTGTTAAAGCTTGGATTTTATTTTTTTTGTACTTCAATTTATTCTTCATCCTTGTTTGTAGTAATCATGTCTCCGTGTTAGCCTTGGGTAATCTTTCATTTTGACAGGTAGGGTAGAGAAACAAGGGATTTGGATTGATCAGCTGTATCCCCTTGGGATAAAGTTTGTGTGGATACTGCAGTTAATTCTGTGAACTGACAGCAGAAAGGACTGTGCTCTGTCTTACTGTCTCATGATGGTACATTCATCTGTAATACTGTACAGAGTGGAAACGTTGTGTCTTTACTTTCTCTGAGAGAATGGGTATTGTCCGTGTCACTCATACATGCTTACCTTGCTCCTTAAAATGCAAACAGCAACATTGTTTGTCCTTATATCTCTGTATATTCTGCCTCCTCCATTTTTTTTCTGTTCAGCTTTTGAGATTATCATCATTAAACACATCCTGACCTACAGACTGTTTCTGTACAAAGCGACATCTTTGTATGCATGTAGTAGTCTGAACAATTATGTGACCACAGAACACTTTGTTATGGTATGTATGTCAACATTTCTGTAGAGCATTGTTCCTCATTACATCTATTAGCATATGCAGAATAACAAATAAATGTATAACTCCTGCGTTTGTGTGTGTGGTGTTCCCTGCTTTGCACACGACATGTTTGTAGGTCGCATATGCATGTTGAGAATAAGTACTTATTGATAAAAGAAAAGACTTAAGTTCAAATCAGGACACCAATTACAATAATATGCTGCATTTGCTGCAAGAAGGCAAGGCTGATTTCCATATACAAACGTGTGGAGAACTCAGTAATTTGGCTGGTTCATAAATGATTTATCACTGCAGGGAAATCTGTTCCATTCGATGCAATTAATGTAAATGTGCATTTCCAGCCATGTTCCAATACAACTAAACATTTACAGTGTGTTTGAAGGGAAATGTATTTTCTGTCCAATAATACTAATTTAAAAAACAGTTAAGCCCAAATAAGGCCACTCGTTGGGTGGCAGAAGCATAATTTAATTTTAATTCAAAAGAATGGGGCTCGTGTCTAGTGTGGGAACATTTTTACTTAGTTTTATATTCTATATTCTTTGTATTCTTTTTGATGTAGCGTTTTTGGTTAGTGTTAGGAATAAAACTACTGAGCGAGGTTCAACAGTCATACTCTGTTAGGTTCAGGGAAAGATCGTTCCTGTTAACACAGAGTCTTAACATTAAAAAATAAATTAATCAATTTAAAAAAAACAGTGCTGCAAACCATCAATTCCCCCAAACCTACTTTCAAGCTGCACGGAGGATCCTTGTAAAATCCACAAGATGAAAGTGGATGGTGAGATAAAGTTAAACATCCTGCAGGTGTAAACATATTAGAGACAGAAAGAACTAATACACTCAGAAAGCAAAGAAACTTAATGGTTTTTACTGCCATATTGGGCTGTTCTCACTATATATACACACCTCAACCACTTTGTTAGTTACACTTGTTAACATCTCATTGATGCACATATCTAATCAGCCAATCACATGGCAGCAGCTCAGTGTATTTAGGCATGTTGACCTGGTCAAGATGACCTGTTTAAATTCAAGCATCAGAATGGGGAAGAAAGGTGAGTTCACTGGCTTTGAACATGGCTTGGTTATTGGTGCCAGATGGGCTGGTCTGAGTATTTCCCCTGATCTACTGAGTTTGAATTTTTATGCATCTGTTGCATAAATTTCAAACTCGGGATTGCTATATTCCTAAAAACTAAACAGTACCCTACAAATAACGCAATGTCTAGAAAGACCCCAATCTGGCACAATCTGAACAAGGTGATATTTAGTTACTCCTCCTGAACAGCAGAGGGCGCTACAGTCCGATAAGCGCAATTCAAGCTCCAAACGCGCGGGTGTTTTTAAAAGAAAGACAAGAAAACACGTAAACATGGCAGCTGAAAATAATAACAGAACTGTTGCCGATGCAAATATCGGCGAAAGTGTCAGTTTTCCCCACGTTACCGCTGTAGCTACAGGATGGATGTTGGACTTCATGTTTCTAAGTTTGTGTCGGCGTTTCAAGGAGGGCAAACGGGACGAATTCAGTGAAATCCTTTCAGCTTTCCTGGGTGAGTACTCAACAAGCGAACGCGTAGTAGCTGATTATTAACAATACATATTTATGCTCAGTACAGCTGTATCAGAGCCGCTTCCTAGGTTTATGATTACCTAAAAGTTCGTGCGTACGCGAACAACCAAGTATCTCGTAGAACACAGCGGAAGGAAATGTGCATTTTTACATAGCGTTGGATGGGCTTATGAAGCTTAGGGAAACAAGAGGAAGGGAAGCTTTTCGTTGGTAACTTTAATACACACGATATGTGCAAGTCTTACCAACGTTTCTGAAAGCCTTCTGGCCAACGCTGTTTTGTGAATTTATTTTTGATTTTTCCAAAGCCATTCATCAGACTTCATCTCTTAAAGCAAATGAGAAAGCGAAGATCTGTGCCTTCCTGGCAAGAGTCATGGACGGAAAGCTGCTGGGTAAGTAAACGTGATCCCAACTTCGATAAAAGTGCATACAAAAACGTGTAACTGTTTAAGCTTAGGAAAGCAAACCCCCCACCAAGGCAGCTAACTCTCTGGGCAGTAGCACTGCATTTAAGAGAGCAGTTTTCGATATATTTATATTGATTTTTTTCCTTTTAAAAATGTACATTTAGAAGTTTGTAGTGCAGTAAAAATAAATGTAAAGTGCAGGACTTTTGCCATTTGCCCTGTTTGAAATCAATTTTAATATATTTGATATAATTCTGAGTAATTAATTTGTAGTTATGTGGATATAGTACATGTGTAGCATTCATTTCATTGTTTAGTAAAAATTAGTGATGGTGATCTAGTTTTTAAAAAAAAAAGGTTTTGATCACAACTTTATTTTGTTAAAAATACTCTGTGAAATATTGTTTTTTTTCCTCAGATGTCCAGTTTGAAGATGATGACTCTGTGATGCCTCTGATGTCAGCTGCCAAAATCTGGTCAGACCTGGAGCACACTGTGTCAGACGAAAGTTTGTTTAAAAACGTGACCATCCTTTTGTTTGTCCAGGTAATTGTAAAGTAGTGGTTCGCATGCAGTACAGGCACAGAGTTTGCTTTATCTCATATGGATTTCATTCATTTTTCAATTTCATGAACACAAAGGTGTGTTATGTTTGAGTGAAAGAAACCCTAGTTAACAAGACTTTATTACAGTGCTGGTGGGTTTCTTTTGGCTCTGGCTAGAATCCCATTGAGTGCACTAAACATTTTTCTATGTAGGAAAAACAACATCACTGCTGAGAATATGCAGATGTTTGATTATGAAATAAACAGGGTTTGAGTCTTGCTATTGGCTGCTTTGTATTGATTTTGAGTCTTGCGTCATCCATTCACCCTGTATCTAGTCTGTTGCTGTCTGCTTGGAGAAGGGTCAAAGATCTTCTGCCTCTTCTGCCCTCAGATGGTTTGAGAATCACCTTGAACTCCCGCAGGTCTGTATGTCATTTATTCTCCCTTTTCTTTTTAAAATATAGGTAAATCCTGGAATAGTTTAATCAATAATAGACTTTAATCCTTAAAAACTAACAACTTTAACAGGGCTTGGGAGTTAAGCTTTCAAAAATAGTTGAACAGAGGGAGACTTACCACCCGTTCCTCATGAGCTTCAGCTTCAGTCGCCTGCTGGAGACGGTGCAGTCCTACTTGGATGCCTACTTGGAGAAGAATCCCTCTGACCACCTTCTCAAGGTACAGAACCAGCAGGGGTGTTGTACGTCACAGCCAGTATCAGAAAGAGATTAGATCACAACTCTTTAAAAAAAAAATCAGAATCGTTAATATTGTTGTCGATATTGAGATCACAGTTGTTAAATGTGATTTCTCATCGACATTTGAAAAGTTGCACATTTACCGAAATGTTAAAAAATGTTCTTATTACAGAGGCTTGCCTTAAACTTTCAATGTCATTGAACTGAAATAAATTAACTGGTCTAAATGAGCCACAGCCAGGACTGAGTTTGGGTTTTAGTGAGCAGTAAAAGCTAATGCATTAAAGGAAAGGGGTGTGGATGTGCAAGACAATAGTATCGCAGCAAAATTGAATGCAGCACAATCATGGTTTTATTTTAATATGTGGTTCTCATAATTTCTCAAAGGCAAATATTTGCAAAATAAAATTGGATTAACTGCCCTACTAGGTCATCTGTATATTTAAATGATATTCAAATCATACAGCACTAGACTGGGTTAGCTATAGTGATAAGATAAATATTTGTAGAAAAAAGCTAAAAAAAGCACATTTTAAATTGAATTTTTTTTTTTAAATCCAAAAAAGTGTCATCTTCTACTTTTAGCTGCTTGCTTTAGGGGTCACCACAGTGAATCATCTACCTCCACCTCACCCTATCTCTAGCATCCTGTTCTATCACACCACTACATCCATGAATCTTCTCAGTGGTCTTCCTCTTTTCTCCAGTGTATCCACTGTTCCTCTGCACATGTCCAAATGATCTCCTTTTTTCCAGTTTCCTCCCACAGTCCAAAGACATGCAGTTACTGGGGTTAGGTTAACTGGTGATTCTAAATTGCCCACAGGTGTGAATGTGAGTGGTTGTCTGCCTCTCTGTGCTGGCCCTGTGACAGGCTGGCGACCTATACAGGGTGTACCCTGCCTCTCGCCCTATGTCAGCTGGGATAGGCTCCAGCCCCCCCCGACCCCGAACAGGATAAGAGGAAGAGGATGGATGGATGGTCCTTTTTTCTTTCTCACCCCCCACCCTCCCGTGCTGCAACTACACACTTGTCCTCCTGAGTAATGGCACGCTGACCAACTGAAGGTGCTGATGTGACGTTATCAGTCATAGCTAATTGACGATTTGTCATCAAATTAGTTGGAAGGGCAAACTGCTACATTCAGCTGAGTTGTCCTCAGGGCCCAACAGACTCACTTATTCAGGAAAGTTTTATGAATGATTTACACAACCCAGTGACCTCTCAATGGCTATGCTTGGATGGGTATGCTAATGACTGCCCTCATTAAGTTTGCTTTCACATTACAGCAGTACTTAGACCAGAAAGTTAGTTGTTTTTAGAAGTTTATGAAAGGGTAATATTTTGGTACATAAATTAGTATAGTTAAATGTCTGTATTATGCCTACCTCTCCAATCATCAGGCAGCTACAAAGATGGTGCAGTCCTCACAGAATGCTGAAGGTTTGGAGGACGTGGTGTCTCAGGGTAGCTCTCTTTCAAAAAAGGCCAATGATGTCACAGAGGACAGAAAGTAAGAAATGGTATTTCAAAAGCCCTGTTTTTAAATCTGTTTCTCTTTTTTATTGAACATTAAACTGTATTTTTACTCTAACAGGAAAAGGGAGAGCATCGTATGTCACAGGTCAGTAAGCATATGTGGAAATGGTTAATGAATGTAGACTCATCAGACACATTATTAGGTACACCGTGCTAGTCCTACATTGGAACCCCTTTTGCTTTCTGGACTGTCTTAATTCTTCATGGGTCATAACCAACAAGGTCCTGCAAACATTCCCCAGAGATTTTGCTCCATATTGACATGATGGTGTCACAGAGGTGCTGCAGGTGCCATGATGGTGCTCTAATAGATAGAGAGCTGATGACTTTAGAGTCCATTTGAGTCCAGAGAGCTCAGTGTCATGTTCAAGAAACTAGTTTCACATGATTTTCACATGCCATTCACTGTGGCATTGAAACGATGCTCACCTTGGCTGATTTAGACTTTTGCAGTGAATCTTTATAGAGCCTACAACGTAACGAGTGGCCAGTGCCGCTGCCAGCATTCATGCTTGTGCATTGTGCATTACGTGTTGTAGTTATGTCCTGAGTTTTATATGCTGTGCCAGCCTCGATGGGAATAAATAAAATACTGGCACTTTTTTTCCTTTCCTGGCCCAACCCCACCCCCTAGAGGCAAAAGTATGAACCCCTGAAGTTTTTCCCTTCTTTGTACATTCCCTCACATCAGTTCTGACAGTTTCAGCAATCTCCTTCTAGGAATTTGCTCCCAACTGAGAGTCCATATATTGAGGCTATGATTATTATTCCTTATACTGAGCCAGTGATTATTACTATTTTCTCACTGATCCATTCAAAAACTATAGCAAAAAAGCAGCCTGAAATGTGCAGGACCAATCAACAGTATGAAACAGGCCATTCACAGTAGTTGCAGGGTGCTTTGATGTGACATTTCTAGGGAGGTGCACATCAGGTTACGGCATAGGGTTTCAGAGAGGTTTCCGGTTACAGTGTACCTATGGCATAGATTTCACACAGAAGTAATTCCTGTTTCAGGGGCCCAAAGTGTGGCACAAAAATATCCACTACATTATCAGCAGCCCGAACCATGCTTGGTTTTTATGCCAAATTCTGACCTCATCATCAAACTGTTGCAGCAGAAATCAAGACTCGTCAGACCAGGCAACGTTTTTCCAATCTTCTATTGTCAAATTTTAGTGAGCCCGTGTGAGCTGTAGCATCAGTGTCTTGTTCTTAGTGTTGTGCTCTTCTGCTGCTGTAGCCCATCTGCTTCAAGGTTTGAGGTGTTGTGCATTGTTGTTTGCAACGAGTTACTGTTGCTTTCCTATCAGCTCAAAGCAGTCTGTCCATTCTCTGTGAATGTATGTTTTGGCTTTTGCTTTTTCTCTCTGAAAGCAGAAATTCAGATGTTACACATGTAGGTTTAAAATAATTTTGTTATGCTTTATTTTACTTCCACAGACCAAAACGGAAACTGCTCTCAACCCAAAATACTGATGTGTGGAAACCTGATACATGCAAGAAGCGTTGTGCTTCTCAACGAATCTCCGGTAATGGTGCGTCCTAATTTTCTTGTGGCTTTGATTTCTTTTCGTATTTTTCTGTTGAACAGTATTTGCCAGCATGTCATATTAAATAATACATACAAAATAATTTCGAACCTTACACCATCAGAGGTATCCCAGATGACATCAGAAAACTCACGGGGCACCTTAAAGGTACAAAAAATAAGAAAACCCCCTCAAGTAAGTAGAACCAATTAATCTCCATATCAAATTAATGAATATATAAATTCCTTAAAGCACAGAAACCACGACTTTGTTTTTTCCCATTTGTTTAGAAATGGACCCCGCAGCTGGACAAGTACCTCAAGGATGGTGTTAAGCGTCATGGGCAGGGGAAGTGGTCTTGTATTTTAATGGATTATGACTTTGAAGGACGCACTGGCACCATGCTCAAAGATCGCTGGAGAGTTCTAAAGAGGGCACATGAGGTGGAATAAAAACAGAACTCCTCTAACTTGTATAATGTAGCATTTTACCTGTAAATAAAATCACTTTACTTTTCTATTGATCTTAGTTGCCTTTGTGTGATCTGCTGTGTTTGCACCGAAACCGTTTGCCACCAGAGGGCGCTCAAGCACAAAACAATGACCTGGGTAATTTGGCTTGCTGGGTAGATTTGATGGCATATAACGTGTAATTTGTCAGTAAAACATGTAATTGTCTAGTTCACGCATTTACTCCTTTTCAGTGCACCAGCTAAGGTGAATTTGTTCTGTAATCTTGTCTGTGTGTGCTTTGCTGCTGCTGCTGTGTGCACCAAGAAATGGCATACCACCAGAGGGCAGTCAACAAGAACCCATATGAATTTGCAATCACAGGGAACAATGTAAAGTTTTTCTCTTTTTAATATTTGTATAATTCCAAGTTTTTAGATAAATAATATGCATACCTTTGAAAAAAATAATACAACAGCAGTGTTTTACAATAAACATATATAAAATCAGGTGTGAGGGGTGCTTAATGTGTATGAGGGAAAGGTGAAATACTGTACAAGTGTTTTTCTATTGAAACATTTATGACAATCAGTTTTATTTAAAAAATAATTTATACTAATCTGTACCATATTAAGAGACATAATTGCAAAAGGATGTCTCTTTTGTGTTGAAAGCTTGTGGAAAGGCATCTGATGTGCCTGCCCACCCGTGACATCTTAGTTTTCAGATGCTTTTGTGGACTCCAGATCAGAGCTTTATGTGGATCAGATGAAGACAAAGCTGTGTTGTGGAGGACAGGTGCACTGCTGAGTTTTCTGGATCTTCTTCCAAGTCCCGCTGCACTGAGGGTTCCCCACTGCCTGCCAGTGGAGCACAGTCTCTCTGCAATACAGTGAAACCATTAGTTTCGTACCACTTCATGCATGGTTCCACATTTTCAAGATGTCGGCACATTTTCACCAATTGCTTTGCTCAAGGCAAGGGCGCATTAAGTGTTGTAGAAGCAGAAGGCAGACTCATTTTGTAGCTGTTTTAAGTTTTATGAACTGATTTAGAGCTTTATTTGAAGCCATACAGTCGCGGCTTATGTGAAATGACTGAAATCCGGAAGCCATGCACATCACCAAAGAATGGGTTTCCTCCTTTGTGATGCTTTCCCAGGCCTTTGGTGTAGGTTTTAGTAGTTTCAGTTTTGTTTTTTTGTCTTCAAGTGCGTGCTCGATTGGGCTGAGATCAGGTAACAGCCACTGCAGGATATTCCACTTTGTTACTCCCAAAACCTTCTGGATTGTTTTTGCAGTATGTTTCAATCATTGTCCACCTGTGCCGTGAAACAGCTTTACTCAGATCATTGATAAACATTAGTGACCCTGCGCCTGTGCTTATACATCATTCTGCCTTCACCATATTGTGCAAATAATGTATGCTTCAGATAATGAGATGCTTCTTATAAATTGATTATAGTTTAATTTGTTCAAAGAAATGCTGTTGCAGAAGTGATGATTAAATCTGGCCTTTCTGTTGTTTGCTTTTTTATGTAATGTCTTCTCTTTATGCTAATGATATGCTTGGTTGGATGTTGTTGTGTGTGTGGGGGGGGTATTTACCATGGAAAGGATCGTCTACAATCATCTTCCATGGAGATTCAGACCTTTTTATTTTGTTGAGCTTGCCACTGACTGCTTTTCTCTAACTCTCAAAGTGTACCAGCTCTTGCTTTCACCACTTCTAACATTCCACCTTTCTTGCTGATGTTTTTATCAGCCTGAGGATGATCTGTTTCACTTGCCCTTAGAGCATCTTTGACTACAGAGATTTGGGAGCCACAGGTTCCAAATGCAAATACCACACTTGGACTTATTCCAGAAAAAACCTTTGACCTTTGCAATTGCTCAAAAAACAATCTGAATAGTCCACATCTGTCCACCAAACAGCTTTTCGGTCGGTTCTTTTTGGTCCATAGAGACAGAGGGAGCTACATAATAAACAGCTGCGACTCCTAAACGTTCCTTCAGTTTCTAAGAAATAAAAATAAAAGCTTAGAATCTGCACTTTTAGTCCCTATTCAGCTGAATATGTTTTGGTGAACAGCAAAAAAAAAATATATATATATTGTCTGTTTAAATGTATTTGGACCTAAGTGTATAGGACTGCAGAAAAACACATATAAAATGGTCCATAACTGCATACTTGTCTGATTCCTGACCGTCTCCCTGGCAGCTGCTGGTATTGTTTCGCATGGCGGGAGGTTCACATGCCACACACACTCTAAAGCCCTCTGTTATGTAGCGCGTCCAGAGTGTGTGCGGCTGGTTCTCCACTGTACAGTGTGGTGTCCGTGACTCCAGCTTGAATTCCACACAGAACCTAAAGGGGTATAGGATTAGAGTAATAAAGTGGGCAACATTACCTGGTTAGGGAATAAGATGAGTTACTGATCAGTCAAAAAAAGAAAAAAAACTTTATCCCCTGTAGCAGGAACACACCTCTTATGAAAGGAATAACAATAATTAAGCATATAGATGCTTTGAACTGCTGACAATACCGCACGTACTGTCATCCCAACCTTTTGTGCATGTGCTTTTCATGTGACAGTCCTGAGTATTTCATTTCAAAGGATTGTGGGCAGTCTCTCAGCATTGCTATGTTTAATGGTGTGTAGACAGAAGGCCAGGTGGGCAAACACCTACAGGTAGCTCATGCAGATGGAGAAAAAGTTGAGCTGTTATCGCCTTTCAAATTCATTTGTGTTACAAAGCACAATTCAAAAAAACCAAAGAAAACGAGGTTTTCCCCTGACAACATTTATGAACTTTTCAACTTTGAATTCAAAGGTACTTGAGGTTGTGCAGTTTCAGAGTACGTCTGGAGGCTTTATGGTATCGTGATATGAAACCTACCCGGGGTTTAGGGGGTTTCCATAGCTGTCATGCTTGGGTCTTCCCTTGGCAAATGCCATGCTGGTGATGAATGCAGGACCTCATAAGAGAAACCAAATCATTCATGAATTACAAAAACAGGATAAAATGCAGGAAAATATGCACATAACTTCAGACACAAAAAATCATTTGTAGACACTATAAAACCAGAGAGTATTCAGCTGTTTGCATACCTGAGTTCAGTCCACAGTGTCTGCCCTGGTGGTCTCTGTATTCCCTGCAGCCAGCCCGTTCCTCCAGGCTGGGGCAGAGCTGGCCACTGTTACCGGGCTGCTGCTCTATATGACGAACACGGACTCGCATCGAAAGCTGGCAGGGCTTGGCGCAGCCGCTCCAAAAGCTCCAGTCGCTCACAGCACAGTGCCGAGCTGGATGTTGGCACCAATATTGCGGGAGAAACATTATTACAGGAAATCCGTTGTTGGTCCAAACAATTAAGCTGCATTTAAACCTAACACTGGCTCGCTAAGATCTCAGTGTGTGCTCAGAGGTAACGATTCCCATCAACAGCCAGGCTCAGCATTGTTCTTTCAGGATGCATAATTATAATATTCCTGTGGAAAAGTGGAATTGGGCTCAATATCCAGGAAATAACTTTAGATCAATGAAGCATTGATTGTGACTTGTGGAATCAGTGCTTCCTGCTCTACTACAAGTAGTTTGACAGTGCGCCAAGTGAGCAGCTCAGTCAGTGACCAAGTCCTGTGATTTCTCTTTGTGCTTGCTCTCTGTGCCTGGTGATCACGCTTTGATGTATTAAACATGCAGATTCAGTGACTACTGGCCTATAACGCATATTAAATATGCTCAGCTTGTTTGACTGGAGCTGTTATTGCCACAACTGATTGACAGAACCACATTCTTAAAATATTTGTACTAATTCCATTATGCAAGCCAGTCCACTGAAATGAGGTTAGGCACAGAGCTGCCTGGGTGATTTGGTGTACTGATTATTGCCATTTTTTTTCTTCTCTTTTCTTTTTTGTAATGTAGCAGGTGAGATACATGTAAGAAAAACAAATGTCAACATTGTTTAAGGGTTGGTGCACTGCACCAAGTTAGATGGTGTAGAAAACAGAACAAAAGACACACAAAAGTTTGACAGGACTGAAGATAAAAGTGAACAATTTCACATGTATGGGAAAACATGGAATGTATCCACCCATGCCAGTTCTCCCATTAGAGGTGAAGTGTGTGATAAGCAGCCCTGTAATGACCAGATACTGATGATAATTTTTCTTTTTTTTTATCTTCTATCCGACAGATTCAGAAGATAGTCTATCCTTAGCTAGAGTTTACATTATCTCACCCAACAGGTTATCTTACAGCGGGATCATAAAGTTAAGGTGTGCACCAAAGAATAATCAGTCACATCCATTCTTCACTCACCCGGGCACTCTGTGAAGTAGTCAAAGCAGCAGTCCTTGGTTCTGACGCAGCCTTCGTCACAGTAGCATGTCCCATACACGCGGTCCATCCTCCAGTCAGTGGTCAAGCAGCTCATGTCTCTGCCTCTGCAGCACTTCCCCGAACAACCTCCATTCACCATGTGGTTCTCTCCGACAATAAAAAGCATCAGCAGCCAACGGGTAAACTCAACAGAGAAGCCCATCATGATGGAGTGAGGCCAGAAGTCAACCCTTCAAGTAAGACGCCAGCCTCCGGGTTCCCCTCAAATTGTGATCTAACACACGCCTCTATATCCTCTACTCCCTGCTTCTTTCATGCTCATGACTGTGAGAGGGAGAGATTGGAATACCAGCCCAGCCCAACCCAGCCAGGACTGAGTTCTGCCACAGGAGCCCTTGTGACCTGGAATTCCTGTGTCCGTCTCCTGTGTCCAGCCCTTGTGTTTCCCTCCAGAAACAGGTCTGCAGTGCAACCTACAGTACAAAACACCCAGTTCCAGGACTGTCTTTCACGTTGTGTGTCTGCCTTTTCCTCAAAGCTGGTGTCTCTCTCCCTGTTCCCAGCTGAGCACCTCCCTCCAGTCGATCACACTCGGGAGGAGACAATGTGGACAAGGGAGGGGTGAGCTGGTGATGCATGCCTTACCCTCCTGCCACCTACCTTATTCTTGTTTACCTTTTTTTCTGAACCTCTTTCTTCAGAATACCTGTGACCTTCTGCCAGCCCAGGTCTCTGAGTCCCAAAAGAAAGGGAGGAATGTGAGTATTTGGCAGGTCTCCAATCAATTGTTCTACTGTATAACACCCTCCCACTCTCACCTCTCTCCCTTTTTCTTTTTCTCTTTCAGGGCCATGTAATCCAGCAGAAATCCACACTCTTCTGGTTTTTGTAGAATAAAGATTAGCTAGACTGGTCCTGTCCACAGGGTGTCAAAGAAAGCTACCCAACTGCTCCCCTTAAGCTCGACCATAAATTGCTCAGTAATTGTTTCATGCGTGCAGTTGTTTCCTGGATTTCTCAACATGTGCGATTTTTTTTTTTTTTTTTTGGTAAGCTTAAACAAAAAGTGTTTGGATGCGTTCCCGCTTAACTTTGTTTCCAGACTTACGCTAATCTAAACTAACCATCTGCTGGTTGTAGGTCATATTTTGCAAGCAAACAAACAAGCAGTATGGGTCCTCTTATCAAGGAAGTAAAGAATCATATTTACTAAAATATCTGACTGTTCCTTTTACCGATCCACTGTTAGCCTACACTGATGTAAACTGCATACCACAGGAAAAAAGTGTGCATATTTGTCACATTTAAATGTTTCAGACAAAGATAACCATTGTTAATACAAGAGGCAGTTTTTAAATTATGACTTCATTTATTAAGGGAAAAAGGCTATCCAAACCTGCCTGGCCCTGTGTGAAAAAGTAATTACCTCCCACCCCCTTGTTAAATCATGAATTAACTATGATTAACCACACTAGCTGCACCTAGACCTGATTACAGCCAGACCTGTTGAATCAATAAATCACTTAAATAGACATTTCTAAGGCTTTGGGATGCCAGTGAACCACGGTGAGAGCTATTATCCACAAATGGAACAGGAGCAGCTGACCTACCAATAATTTTGATGACTCATCCAGACGGTCACAGAAGAACCCAGAACAACATCTAAAGAACTGCAGGCCTCACTTGCCTCAGTTAAGGGCATTTTATATCAACAGTCAAACACGGTGGTGGTAGTGTGATGGTCTGGGACTGCTTTGCTGCTTCAGGTCCTGGACGACTTGCTGTAATTGATGAAACCATAATTCTGCAGCAGGACAATGAGCTGAAACACAGCAGCAAGTCCACCTCCAAATGGCTCAACAAAAAAAAAAGAATGTTTTGGAGTGGGCTACTCAAAGTCTGGACTTAAAGCTGATTGAGATGCCTTGACATGACCTTAAACACGCTGTTCATGCTTGAAAACCCTCTACTGTGGCTGAGTTAAAACAATTCTGCAAAGAAGAGTGGGCCAAAATTCCTCCAAAGTGATGTGAAAAACTCATTGCCAGTTATCACAAATGCTCGATTGCAGTTCTTGCTGCCAAGGGTGGCATAACCAGTTATTAGGTTTAGGGAGCAATTACTTTTTCACACAGGGGAGGGTAGGTTTGGATAGATTTTTTTCTTTAATATATGAAACCATCATTTAAAAACTATAATTTGTATGTTCTCAGGTTATCTCCATACTGTATGTGGCTGGCTTTTGCACAGGAGCTCCAGTTTGCATTATTTGCACACCAAAGTGTAGTGTGCAAATAATGCAAAATTCTTTACTCTTCAGTAAAAACCTTAAAACCACTCAAAGGTGAAATGAATGACACTGAACTTTACATTACAGGACAACCCCAGTGGTGTCCTCATTGGCGGCATGATGGAGGGCTACACAATACATGGCAAGGGTTTTTTGTACTGTTGTTGATTGATGATGACAAATTGGAGGGGACAGACAAAAAAAAAGAACTTTTACACTCAAGGGGGCCTGACTGTCAGAGGATGTTGTGGACTTTGCAGAAGGTCATCTGTTCCTTGTCCATATTATTATGGCCAACAAATGGGGCCTCTGCAGGGACCATTAGCATGAAATGAGGCCTTCTTACGCCTTACGCCATTAAAGAAGTAGACATTAGTAATAACTGGATACTTTGCTGTCTTGAAAAATAATCTTTCAGAAGGGGGTCTCCCTGGGTCCTTTGATTATTCTTCATGCTATGGAGCAGGTAGGTCAAGCGACAGTAATAGTCTTCATCTCCACCATAATCATCAGCAGAGGCATCACTAAGAAGCAAGTGTCCGAATCAGTGTATAATAAAGTTTGAGGTGGTTGAACCCAGACTGACCTCAGAAGTAAAACTGCTCTTCTGTGTTTTTGAAAAGCCACAGATACTAAACATAAAATATGACAACGCAAAAAATGAATAAATGTTGCCGTTTATGTTTTCATAAAAATAAATTGTGAGTCACTTTGACTCACAATGTCCATGTCCTGGTAAGTGGGAATTTGTTTAAAATTTTTATTATTTTACAAAGAAACAAAAAAGCAGGGGATGCCAAACACGCACAAACAGTCCAGTTATAGTGCTGATTTGATCTGTCCACTGATGCAAGACTTTCAGCAGCATCAGTTTGCTATGGCCTCAGCAGGAAGGAAGTACACATCAAAGCATGTGTGTTTTCCATCTGACGGGCTCCCAGCCACGGACCTCCTGCCCTTACTGCTCATTTGTCAGAGACGATCAACCTTACCACTGCAACACACCCTGCTTGGAGTCATCTTAGTGTATGTCAGTAGGGAGGTTAATGTTTCTCAAGACGGGTGAGCAGTATTGCTTCTAAATTCAGATAAAACTGAAGTTTTTGTACTCGGCCCCACAAATCTTAGAAACATGGTGTCAAACCAGATACTTACTCTGGATGGCATCACCCTGGCCTCCAGTAACGCTGTGAAAAATCTTGGAGTCATTTTTGACCAGGATATGTCCTTCAATGCACATATTAAGCAAATATGGAGGACTGCTTTTTTGCATATGTGCAATATTTCTAAAATTAGAAACATCCTTTATCAGACTGATGCTGAAAAGTTAATCCATGCATTTATTACTTCTAGGCTGGACTATTGTAATTCATTATTATCAGGCTATCCAAAAAGCTCCCTGAAAAGCCTTCAGCTGATTCAAAATGCTGCAGCCAGAGTACTGACAGGGACCAGAAAGAGAGAGCAAATTTCTCCCATATTGGCTTCTCTTCATTGGCTCCCTGTTAAATCTAGAGTAGAATTTAAAATCCTTCTCCTCACATACAAGGTCTTGAATAATCAGGTCCCATCTTATCTCAAAGACCTTATAGTGCCATATCACCCAAATAGAGCACTTCGCTCTCAGACTGCTGGCTTACTTGTGGTTCCTAGGATACTTAAAAGTAGAATGGGAGGCAGAGCCTTCAGCTTTCAGGCCCCTCTTCTGTGGAACCAGCTCCCAGCATGGATTCGGGAGACAGACACCCTCTCTATTTTTAAGATTAGCCTAAAAACTTTATAATAACACACTGTTTCTTTTCATTCAACTTATTTACTTGTTTATACTTCACTCTGTATTTAATCATTATTATTAATCTCTGCCTCTCTTCCACAGCATGTCTTTTGTCCTGTCTCTCTCCCCTCAGCCCAACCGGTCACGGCAGATGACTGCCCCTCCCTGGTTCTGCTGGGGGTTTCTTCCTGTTAAAAGGGAGTTTTTTCCTTCCCACCGTTGCCAAGTGCTTGCTCATAGGGGGTCGTTTTGACTGTTGGGTTTTCTCTGTGTTATTGTAGGGTCTTTACCCACAATTCAAAGCCCCTTGAGGAAACTGTTTGTCGTGATTTGGCACTATATAAACAAAATTGAATTGAATTGAATTGAATTAATTGTGTATGTTTACGATTTTCAAACACTGTCACAAGCTGTCACATCGTAGACTGAATCCATCCCTTGCATATGGGGACGCGCACATTTGTTTCATAATAAAACAGCAGATATGGAAGAAGAAGCTGATTTAGTAAGGAACAAAAGTGCGCTGTCATCCACTTCTTGCAGCAGCGTCAGCAAACGGGCTCTCCTCGAGGGAAGACCTGACCTGAGTTGCTATAGTTTCAAAAGGTTTGTTTACAAATGCTAGAATTTACCATTACATGACGGCATGTGTCGTATAAACGATGTCGCCCCGACCAAGAAGATGTTTTCTCTGTATCACACAGAAGCGCTCTGTGTTTTTTTAAACCTTTTCATAGAAGAAAAAAAAAGCGTGAAACCAAAAAAGTTACATCCAAGTGGAAAAAAGACCCAAATCTTTGTTCTTAGAGAATATTTGATTAGAGCTAGTCCAAGTAATTAGTTTGAGTTTCTTTCTTCCTGATGAGTACAGTCAGTTCCTCCCACATGAATGGAAGCCTTTGTCTATTATCTTCTCAATTTATAGCACATTCTTTCACGTCTACATTTGTACATTTGGGTGGTTTTCCTAGCGCTGGAGTGTTTTGCAGCGTCTGTTCTTATTATCAGTTCTTGCAAAACTGAGTTTAATCAGTTTCTAATGCGTAACTTGTAGTCATCCACAACCCATGTTATCTTATTTCTTGTGGATTAAGTATGCATCTGTGCCTCACAGTGCCATGAGTCATTATTTAATGAGTTGGGAAGTTGGGTGTTTGACTTGGGGCGAGTCACCAAATCGCAGTTTTAAAAAATTTTTAAAAGGGCACATTCACAGTGCAAACATTACATCGTGGCCCCTCAGTGAGCAAAGGCCCCTCTTTGTGTCGCACGTACAGCAGTGTCTATTATGAAAAGACATTTTGTCCATCCTTGTAATGATGCTCCATTCATTACAGGTCGTTACTGCTGGATAGCTTACGGAACCAGCAGTAACACACTTAGCCCCAGAGAGGGCTGATGACACTCTACCAATAGGCTGGCTGGCCTTGGAGCACTGCCAATGTAATGACATCCAAGACAGTGATATTGATGAAAGTTTTTCCCCTGCCTGATCCTGACATTGTCACTGATAATTGTCCCCTCATCAGTCTACTCACTTGGCATATGGATCCATATGTATGTAAATCAATGCGGACATTAGTAGCAGCGGGCAGATGAGTCAAGATGTGTGGGTGGGGAGTTGGACTGACCCCTGCCCCCGAGAGAGATGACACTTCAAGTAATGATAATGGCTGGGAGGCAGGGTGGAGCTATCATGGTGGATTTCATAAATCACATTGTTAAATGTCACAAAGCAATGGAAAGGTTAGGGCCCCGGGATAGTGTGCCTGTATGTGCGTTTCTCTGTCAAGGGCAAAATGTGTAAACATACACAGACAATAGCTACCTGTGAATAGCGCCTGTGAATAACAGATACCTTTGGGTTAGGATAGATTTATGATATAAAAATAAACAAACATCCTGGCAACTGTAACAAACTGTGTGCAAACGATTTGAAATTATAAAATTATCCTATCTTTTTGTATTTTGTGGTTCTAGAAGCTAGTGAATGTACTATGCTCTGACAAAGACAAAACAGATTTGACATTCATTTGGAAACATCTGTTTATGTTCCGAGACTGATAACTCTCTCAGTTCCAACCACAACACACAAGACTACAGTTAGCAGGCAGCTAGCTTAGCATATTTCTTAGTCCTTGAAACTAAAGATCACAGTGTCAAATTCATGACCCGTGGGCCAAATCCAGGCCTCTGCAAACTTTAATCTACCTCGCATATCACTTTAGGTTCCTAACATACTTTGACTGGCCTACCTATAGCTGCGGTTTACACAGTGCACACCAAACTAAACAGAGTCACACCTCCAAAATACCTGCAGGCAGACAGTTTGAGCATGCAACAGAACAATGATCCCGAATACAGCAGCAAACCTACAACAGAAGTGCAACTGCACCACAACACATTTCTTCTCAAAGTGATGGAGCTGTAAGACAATTTTAATTTTATGGGCAGCCAGTTTCCTGCCAGAAGGCTAGGCTGTATGGTACAACCAAGCAATCTAGCTTGATAAGCAAAGTGTATGAATTATTCACTGTGATATGAATTAGGACGTTAGGGTAATAGACAACCCAAATATCGGAAAAACTGAATAGCCGACTCCTTACAGTTTGAGTACAACTGAAACTGAAGAAACAAGCATGAATCAGATTGCCTAACCAAGGACACTGCACCCCCATAATTACTTGCCACAGTGATTTGTCAGTCACAGGATAGCTATGTCTTAAAGAATATCCTGCTTTATTGTCTATTTTACTGTAAATGGAACCAAATACACATCATGCTCCACTGGATAAAACTAGCCGTTAAGACCATAAACACTTTAGGAAAATGTTTAGTTGGATAATAAAAACCAGTGGAGGGTCACTTTCTAATATCTTTTTTTATGCATTTTTTTTAGGCCTACAGGTTAAGTTTTATATACAGTCTGTTAAATGGTAACAAACCCACATACCAAAAAACAGATTACAGATATGTTTCTTTTTTTCTCAAACCAAGAGAGTCTGCTACTCAGCGTGAAGAGCTCTTGAAACCTGTCTCTGGCGCCTGTCTATCTCGGTGGCCTTGAAGTGTTTTTCTGGCATCTGAACTGAGTTGAGGTTTTATTGTCATTTCAGATATATACAAGTACATAGTGAAACAAAAAAATGTTCCTTCAGGGACCAGGGGTGCTACATAGATATACAGGGGGAAAAAAAAGTTCTTTATTCTAAGAAGTGATAAAGTAAGAAGACAGTATGGAGTTGTGCAATAAAATAGCTGTGCACATTAAGTTGTGTGTCAAGAGTCTGTCATGTACGTATGTGTGTGTGTATGGCTTGTGGAATGAAGCTGTGTGCCCAGCGTTTTGTGTTTAGTTTTGTTTCCCCTGAGTTTTGTTATTTCCTAGTTTGTTTTGGTTTTCTAGTTCCCTTAGTCCGTGTCTCCCCTGCATCTGTGGTCTTGTGTCTGTTTTGTCCTTTTGTCTTGACCCTGACTTCCTGTGTTTTCATATTGAGTTTTATTCTCAGTATTGTGACTTGTCTACGTCTCTGTCCTGTGTCTGTGTTCCAGTCCTCCATGTTTAGTCTGCGTGTACCTTGTTTAGTCACTTCCTGTTTTATTTTGACAGTCTTGTGTTCCCCGTGCTTTGTGTTTAGTTTTGCTTCCCCTGTTATTAGTTTCTTTTGCTTCACCTGCTGTGCCCTGCTGTTTCCTCTTGCCCTGATTACCTGATGTGTATTTAAGCCCTCAGTTTTCTTCTGTTTGTTTTTATGTCATTGTCTATGTATCTGCTGTGTGCCTCCCTGTTTGTTGTGTTCCTTAGTTTTAGTTCGGGCATCAGTCCAGCCCAGTTTGTTTGCATAGTCCTCATTTCCAATAAACTCCTTCAAGTTCTTTTCTCATCTGAGTCCTGCATTTGGGGTCCAACTGTTGCCTGCCAGCCACAGCGCCATGACATAAACAATTCTAAAAACTTAGATCTGAGTCTCCTATGTAGGTGTTTTGAGGAAGTCTTGGTCTCATCAAAATTTACATAATACCCAAGCATATTTGGGGGAATTTTGATTTGAGGTGTTGGCACACAGGCTACATTCTCTGATCCCTGCTGATAGAGTCAGTTGGCTCAATATCAAGTCAGGTGAAACAGTAACACAACATGGATTTTCTTCAGTCTAGAACTGGTTGAGTAAAGGAACAAATTTTACAGCAAGAGCTCAAGATCCTGAAAGATTTGGTTACAAATCTGAGCAAAACAAGCAAATAATTTTTGCTTTGGTTCTGTCTTTTAAAACATTAAAAAAAAAAGTGCATATCCTCGTCAAACCTGGCAACACTGGATTTAAATGAAAGTTGAACTTTTGATTCAGTGCTGTCTCGTTTGTTAAAGACTTCTGTGGAGCTACAGTGAAACGATAAACCACTTGTGGGCAGGCCCCAGAACAGCTCCTATTAAAGACCTCATTGTTGACTGTTTGTTCCAGGTCATTTTGTTTCACTACACTTGAAAGGGACGCTAAAAACCCTGCAAGAAGAGGGAGACCCGGCCTCCATTTGAGCATCAATGCACCCCCTTCACTTGGTATGAATAAGGGGATGGCGCTGTGTTTCTAGGTCACTGTGTGTCCCTGAAATGCACACCTCACAATCCAGGCAGAGGGAGGGATACAAACAGAGCCTGACGTTAGACAGCATCTCAGTGGTATTTAATAGGGAGCTTAGGGATACACTCCCTGAAATTAAACACAGTTGACAGTTGAGTTTCAAAGTGGCACACTGACCAATATCCTTGATGATGGCTTCTTCTCTCCCTCACCGCTTTGTTTAATCAAGCAGAAATGCCAAAAAAAAAAAAAAAAAGGATGATAATGAAACAAAAATTCTCACTTGAAAGTCTTTTAGACTCTCAAGAAGCCTTCATCTGTCACTTTCAGGCACATTGGTTTCAACAGTAAATGAGCTCAGTGACAGAACTCAGGACACCATCACTGTCAGATTACATTAATCTTGGCTCGATTTCCCTGCGCCTTTCTGATTAGTGCCGGGTGAAGCTGAGGAGAGCTGTAGTGGTGTGATAACACACATCAGCGATTAGCGAAACATGATTTCAGACATGTACATTAATTCTTTCTTTTCTGCTTCTGTCTTTATTTATTTACAGAGTGCCAAGTGAAGCAATGGGATCACATGTTGGACGGATGTAACCTTCTACTGTGCCTTTAAGACAAACTTCATTTTTAGAGTTATGTCATACATGATGCTTCTTTTCACGACTGAATAGCTAAACCTTCAAATATGGTTCAGAAATGTAGCAAAACACTGCATAAATTTCCAGTATGGACCGCATATTTGAAAAGACGCTCTTTAAAAACAATAACGAAGTCTTGATTTGTATCTAAACAAAAAGATAACTGCACGGCTGCTGTCTTTGTCAAATACAAAGGACAAGACAATTCAGAGACATGGGTTGCCATCCACACAGCAGCAAAACATTGTATCGTGTGGGAAAGCACCACATTCTTGAATCCGGGGGCACAGTTTTGCGTCTGTTTCGTAGTTATGGAATGCAGATAATGTTTCAGACTCCGGTTATTGTGGTGGTCTGTATGTAGTGCATGCACCAAAAGTGGGGTGATAGTCCATATGTTAGCCTGTGTGGTTCTATACACTAGAAAAAAAAATAAAAAAATAAAGATTTACACATGGAGGAAGGTCCTCAAAATAACAAAAATAAATTTATTTAATTTCAGGAAGACAGTTAACAAGGCACAATAATGGCTTTGCTAAACTATTTAATATATATATGTCAATATTTCACTTACTTAACAAAGCTTAGATATGCTGTATGTTTCAAACACTGTTGTAATGATGAGGCCAAAGCTGGACACCATATGAAATATGATACAGATTATACAGAAAGAAATATGGCAGTATTACATAAGAGCCATTGGAAAGCTAAATTAAATATCCTGCATGCAAATGCCGAGTGGGAAAAACTACTGACAGCTGTGGGTCAGACTGGAAAATATTTACTTAATATTCATCATGGGCATTTACTGTTGTGTTGTTGTTACTACATGGAATCAGCTCATGAATCCCAAAATGTAACCACCAGCCATACCGAGCAACAAACTAATATCACAGAGGACAAGCAAGCAGTCAGAAAGAGCCACTGAAATGAACATGGTGCACTAAATGGTTTATTTTCTTCCGCCGTTGGCACAGACTCAAATGTTTTTAACCTCAACCAGCGTGACTGGGAAGGAGGTGATTGTCAGGATGGAGGCTTTCGAGGTTTCCTCATTTTCTTGAGCTTTTCCTGTCTCACCGTCTCACCCTCCAAAGAGGACAGCTCAGATATTCTGTGGATGAAAGAGCGAGAGGCTCCGACCACTGGGTCTGGATAGGATTGGCCTGTGTGGCAAGAGAGATGGAGAGAGGTGGAGCGAAGCACGGGAGGGAGAAAATTAGAGATGCTGTAGTCTTGTTTTTACACAGTCCATATTCATCGCTTTAAAATTCTTCTCTAAATCTTTTCCTATCATTAGTAGTGTCAATTACACAGTAATAATATTAATAAGCGCTAAAGTCTTAGATAATATGACACGCGTTACATAAAAACAAAAAAAGAAAATCAAAGTAGAAACTGGTATTTTTGGTGTAACTGGATCAGGAAATGTATACGAGGCTAAAATAAGAGAAAAAAATTCTATTTACAATGACTTGAGCAACGAATTATGATAAACTGTTTCCTGAGACACTAAACAGACTGAAATGAGGTGCAGGAGCCTTTTTTTTTTTTAATAAAAGGGCATGCCATAAAAAAAATTAATTAATGCTGCATCACAAACACCTCTTTAGACTCAGTGTCCACACATGCAGTGCATGTTGACCTTATGTATTAAGACCCCCCCCCAAATGCCTTAGAATTAAATCAAACAAACTCACTTTTCTGATTGTCTTTAACAGTCATTATACTGGAGGATGGATATTTCACCTTGGCCCTAAAGAACGAAAGGACAACAGAACTGGCTGCATTGAGAAAAAAAAACAGAGAAATGTTGATTGGCTTGGTCACATTTTGTACAGAAAGCCAAAATACCTGCCAAGCTTGCAGTTCTCAACCGAAAAGGTGTTTCTGCCACTGAGGACTAAAGCTGAGGGAACGAGGACGGCTGGACTTGTGTTCAGTTTATAGCTTTCAGGGAACCTGGAAGTAAGAACATTATGAGCATATGAAACACAGGGCTGACATTTTACATGTTTCAGTGCATCAAACCCAACTTTTCCCATAAGTAGAGAACTGAGAATGATATGTTACTGAGCTCATATTTTTGTGCAGCATAATGATTTCACTTCTAGCTATAATCACGCTTGAACTGCCAGAAAATTAAACATTAAAAGAAATCTGCTCAAGCGCTCCGTTTTTCTTTTTTTTCTTTTTTTTATAAAGTTAACTTATGAGTGTCAAAACAATCATTTTATCTAGCTGCTGTTTTTCTTTGTTCATATGCTTGTAATCTGTCATACCCTGTATGAGACAGTGACTCTGTATAATTACTGTAATCTGTGCAGCTGTCTTGTGAAATATGCTAAGAAAAGTGCAGCTACAACGTGAAGGCCAAATGATGTTAATCCACTGATTACCCCAGGGTGAAGGGTCGCCCGGTGTGGCTGTGGGAATGCTCCTTGGAGAGGCTGAAGGGAGGAAGGTTGCCAGGTCTGTGCACATGGTAGTTTCTTGGCAGTGGAGGAATCACAGTTTTGGTCCTCTCTAACATCATACCTAAAAAAAAAAAAAAAAATCAATAAATAACACTGAGCCTCTTACAGTATTCCAACATTTAGATAATAATTCTCTACAGCAAAAAAAGATATAAGAAAACTGTTCTGTATTCATGCCCCTGTAAGGTTATATCTAGATCTGAGTTTCCCTCAACTATGTGAGATGACAGCTCCACCTACTGGCAGTCACTTTACACAACCCACAAATTTAACCCATTTCTGCGTGACAAAGTAAAGCTAAACTCCTAAGGCTGCCTCCTGGTCTGCAGTTCCTACATTTTCTGTCGAACAGAAAGTGCCTCCCGCTGAGGTCCCTCTCTGGGACGTTGTTTTGTGATTCCAGTTTGTCATCTTTGGTTAAATTAGATGGCCTGCAGAAATTGGAGAAAAAATATATTAGCATACACAGATTTCATAAAGTTGAACACCACCTGGGAAAAATTCACTACCCCTCAAAAGTTGCAGGGCACTAACAAATGTCACAGTTTTGTAAACAAAGACACTTTTTTTTTTTTTACATTAAACTGAATAAAAATGGTTTCATTAACAATTTTAATGATTAATCAGATCATCATCAATCACTGATGATTTCTAATGGAATATCAGCGTAAGCATACAGAGGCCGTTTTCAGCAACCGTGGCACATTGTGCTCACTAATGCAGTTTTATCATGTTAAAATGCTGATTGGTCATTAAAAAACCCTTTTCCAATGACTGTGCCGATGCTGAGTGTCTGCTCTCTGGGTTACATTATAGTCTTAATATGAATTTTTTAAAAAAAGAAGCTTTCCACTGAAACGTGTCACAGTATTCCCGATATGGGAAATTGTCACAAAACTGAATATTGTATGCAGCAGCTTGTGCCACTCCCTTACTACTAATTCACTCAGCAGTGTCAGCTGGCTCTAACCTGAATAGAAATAGAAACAAAAGAGATCTTGAACAAGGACGCATATGCAAAATGTTATTACTGCATTTTCCTCTTTCAACGGGACAATAAACCAAAGTTCTCACAGCTCCAAAGTGTCCAGGGAACTATCAAGAGAAGACCAGCCGATACTCTGTGTGTAACAGAGTGACCAGCACAGTCACTGGATCTCAACCCTGTGGAGCTGATCTAGAGACACTTTGGCCATATGCTACATATTAAATACCAGTCAAACCAGTCCAGCTTAAAGGAAGCAATTCAGGAAGCAATGGGTGAAATGTATCCAGGGTAAAAAAAGAAAAAAAATTACAGCTAAAGTTTGCAGCACTGTGATTGCTGCACATGGGTGATTCTTTTACAGTAACAAAATTTCATTACCAAATCATTTACTTCATGTAAAACTCTGTTTCTCTAACCTTGTCAATGTTTTGACCGCATTTCCTTTTCAGTTTTCAACTCATTTAAGGAAAAAAGTATAGATTTTCATTTTTTTTAAAAACATCTTCTGGGTGTTACTGAGCATTATATAGTTAGGGCTGCCTTGTCTCAGGAGGTAGAGTGGGTTGTCTGCCAATCAGAAGGTCAGTTGTTTGCTTTCTGGCTCCTCCAGTCTGCATCTCAAAGATTCCCCGAGTTGCCCTCCGTGCATCTATGGGAGTGAGAGTGTGGTGTGTGCGCAAATGTTACACAGTGCTTAGGTATAGAAAAAAGTGCTTGAATGAATGTGTGTGAGATTGAGTGAATGAGGCTTGTAGTAAAAGGTACTTTGAGTGCTCAGAGTAGAACAGAAAAGCAGAAGTACCAGTTCATTTACCATTTATGTATAATTCTTGTATCTTTCATCATGCAAGACACATTTACGGCATTATACTGGCACTCTAAACCAGAGCACTGTTTAGGAAAATAGCAAGATGTGGTTCATGTTGTAGGAAGTTCATTATGACCTGGATACTGAACCCAGCAATACAGGAACTGAACCAAGTAAGGATAACA
>JAMQGT020010389.1:0-42881 GCA_024447675.2 Pterophyllum scalare
ATAACGTATTGCTGGGCTAAAAAGAAATATCCGAAGTTGAAAAGAATGAAAGCCTGGAAAATTTTCAGCACATCCACTGGTAGACTGCTGTCCCTGGTGGTGAAAGTTGTGGTTAAAATCTGCCGATGATAATTTCAAACGATACTTATAAAGGTTCTGCTGGGGAGATTTTGTTGCCGACCAAGTCATACTAGTTGTTTGCCTCTGCTACCAGGCTTTATGGCAAGCTAAGCTGCTGAAAATAGTTTTACAATTAAACGATGCTTATAATGTTCTTGTTTGGTGGCATTGCCAGAATGTGTGTGAAATATAAAATGAAGTCCAGTACAACACCTCCTTTAGTGTTAAAATGGAAATATTTGTTATAATATTACCACAACCCCAGCATTATGAATTTTGAAATGACGGATGTTATGGAGGGTCTTTTGTGTTAGACTGCACAACACTGTACAGGTGTAACTACACCAGTGGACCCTGAGTGTCCATGTAATGGTTAAATGCACTGTGAACATGACCAAAGGCTTCATCCTGAATGCATCATATTGTGGTTAAAAGATGTAAAAGGGTGTGGCTTCTGCAGAGTCAATAAAATGTCCACAAACACAAAGCGAGATCTATCAAAAATCTATTTTAACTCGGGTTTATCCGTGTCTGTGTCAAGCAGTAAAGAGCACTGAGTGCAAGTGTGTTGCTACAATGGGTGCTCACCTGTGCATGAAAGTAAACACATTGATTTTGTCTTTGCTGCATTTGTGGAAGTAAAGGCCAAAAATTATTGGAAAAAGTCCTCTGCACCTAAGACGATATTGTCAAATGAGTCTTCCTGAATAACCAACCAAACCCAGAGCTCAGTGAGCACAGCTGAGAAGCTGTTTTGCTTTTCTACTTGATAAACTGCTTAAATGTTAAATTTATTAATTCTGTGTCAGATTTAAAAGTTGTTTTGGCACTAAATCTGAAGAACTGAATTCTTCTCTGTGTGTAATGTGAGTGCAGCACAGAAGTGTGATTAATATGTAATCTGTGCTTTATGGGCTAGTCATGCCCAGGTGAGTGAATCCAAGAAGCCCTCTTTGTTTTGGCTGTCAAGTGGGTGATAAGTGGTGATGTCAGGGTGTGCGAAAATATTTCCGGTTGAAGTTGCTCGGCCTCCTGGAAACAAATTCACATTTGACTTCCAAGTAAATGCATGTTTGTGAGATCAGTGGGCAGAAGATCCACAAGGAATCATGTTACTCTTCTCTAACTGTTTGAATACAGACAACCTGGTGAGTCAGGTGCACTTAAGAGTCATTCACTGCAAACTAAAACCCGCCATGATTCATTCTGGAGTCGTTTTTCTCACTGGATGACATTTGGCACAAAATGCCCTGCAGATCATATTATTCATCTTAAAAATGTGCAGCAGACTCATAAAGATATAGACCTGTTCTGTTGAGATTTTCTGGGTTCTGACTGATCTTTGATCCACTTTGGTGACAGTGATCAAACACCCACAATACTTTACTTTACTGTAAGCGGTGAAACGCACGTATTATGGCACTCGCAATACACACGCACGCACGCGGGCACAGGATGCACACAGAAGGGTGGAGCCGCTCCTCTGGGATTTTCCCTTACCGGCGGGGATCAAATCGTGACTTGATGGGCCGCTGCGAGGCATGTAAAGAGAGACTTTTCCAAGGAATTGCGCAGCTTCAAGCTCGCGAATCATTTGACCCTCTCTTTTGTTTTTATATCACATCCAGTGCTAATTTCTCAAGTCTGCTTGCGTTTGATACGCTCTAGAAGAAGAGCCTCATTTATGTGCACTTTACCGGCCATGCAGCGCATACATCCCTCACCGTTTGCAGCGCGTAAAAGCGAGTGGCTCCGGAGCGCCCTGGCCCACCACCACTGCCCAGATCCTGGAGTGGAGAACGAAATCGTTGTCCTGGCCACTGGAATAGACCAGTACCTGCAAGAGGTCTTCCACCACCTGGCCTTCCCCAGCCGGGACGATACAGTGTCGGCGAAGGATTTCGCTGCGCTCTGCGCCGTGCTGGGGCTCAACAGAGCCAAAGTAGGAAAGAGGACGATAAACGGAAAGGAAGCAGCAACAGATGGAGAACGAGATGAGGAAGACTGAAGAGTTTAGAGATATATGCTCTGGGCTCCCCAGCCAACTGTCTTTTAAAGAATTTCACTCACGGCTCTGTGGGTATTTCCGTGTGCGCCATGCGCGGAGAGGTAGCGGGGAGTGTTCCTTTCGTCTGCCCGTTAGCGAGGATACAGAGCTGGTAGAGAGACAGATCCGGCTTCGATGGCCGCGAGTTAGGCGGAGAAAGTGTGTCAGTTTTGATCTGACAAAGGACCAAAGTGGACCCGCCAACAAATCTATGAAAGGACGAACTCCAGAGGACCGTGAACCAGGTACTAGAGTAGGATACCTGTATTTCATGTGCATTTTACTACCGATCAACGAGGGAGAGCATTTGAAAAACACATGTTTATAATGCCCACTTTTATCTCTTCTTAACCTTATTAAATTGTACAGGATAAACTTGTAATTATAGATAACTGCACACTATAATTTCACCTCATCTACCCATTGTGGGTGTTGTACTACATATCTAGGCTACTGCAGAATATTATAGTACATATCATTGCACTGTTTAAAGATTCTCATTAAGAACTCACATCTAAAATACAGGGTCAGTGCGGTAACAGCTGTCATGGCACGAAGAGAGGGGGAGCAAAGTAAGCTGCTGAGCATCAGTTTCTTAAAATTGTTGTTTGTTTGTTTTTCTTAACAACGTTTAATTTGTTTAGTGACTTTATTCAGGATTTCCTTTGCTGACCTTTTAAGCAACATGTTCTAATCAGTGACATTATAAAACTGGTAATACTATAAATTTGTGTGTAGTCAGCAGTGGTTTAAAGAACACATGGTTTATACTTCTTGTACAAAGTAGTCTGAGGTTCAGGCGCCACAGTCGGTCACATGATCAAAGTAATAAATGTCATTATTTATGTTGTAGATAAGAAGAAAAAAAGAAATTCAGAAAATTTATCCTTGTGGGGTTTTAATACATTTCTGTGCATGTTTTTGGTGAAAATTGGGAACATTTTACTTCTTTACTGTTATAGAAATGAAACCATGGGACATTTAGTAGAACTGTCATCAGCTTATAGGCATATAAAACATGACAATAAAGTCTAAGTAGACACTACTAACAGGGGTCACATGCCAAAAAGAATAATGAGAATATATCTTAATGTGTGTTTAGTACAGTTATCTTATTTATTTCTTTATTTAAAATCTACTGCATATTTAGTATATTTGCCAGATAGATATCGTGGAGTGAAAAGTGAAATGTGGTGAAAAGAAATGTGTGGTGTGTGATAGACTCCAATTTGTTCATGTCAGTGGGGGAGTCGTACTTCACACACTAAGGTTAATTATGGCGTTCCACAGGGTTCTGTGCTAGGTCCAATTCTATATACATTATACACACTTCCCTTAAGTAGTATTACAGTATTAGAAGGCATAGAAGGCATCCTATGCAGATGATACTCAGCTTTATCTATCCGTGAAGCCAGATGAGACACACCAGACTAAGACCTGGATGACCTCTAATTTCCTGCTTCTAAATTCAGAAAAAACTAAAGTTATTGTACACGGCCCTACAAACCTTAGAAACATGGTGTCTAACCAGATAATCCTGGAATCCTGGAGTCATTTTTGACCAGGATATGTCCTTCAATGCACAAATTAAACAAATATGTAGGACCGCTTTTTTGGATTTGTGCAATATTTCTAAAATTAGAAACATCCTTTCTCAGAGTGATGCTGAAAAACTAGTTCATGCATTTATTACTTCTAAGCTGGACTATTGTAATTCCTTACTATCAGGCTGTCCTAAAAGCTCCCTGAAAAGCCTTCAGCTGATCCAAAATGCTGCAGTTAGAGTACTGACAGGGACTAGAAAGAGAGAGCATATTTCTCCCATATTGGCTTCTCATCATTGGCTCCCTGTTAAATCTAGAATTGAATTCAAAATCCTTCTCCTCACATACAAGGTCTTGAATAACCAGGCCTCATCTTATCTTAAAGACCTCAGAGTACCATATCACCTCAATAGAGCACTTCACTCTCAGACTGGGCTTACTTGTGGTTCCTAGGATATTTAAGAGCAGAATGGAGAGTCAGAGCCTTCAGCGTTCAGGCCCCTCTTCTGTGAAACCAACTCCCAGGCTAACCTTTGAGATTAGGCTTAAAACTTTCCTTTTTGACCAAGCTTATAGTTAAAGCTGGATCAGATGACACTGGAACCCTCATTTAGTTACACTGCAATAGTCCTAGGCTGCTGGGGGTTTCCCATGATACACTGATTGTTTCTTCTTCACTCACCTCTTTTCACTCACTGTGTGTTTATAGACCACTAATCATTAGTTATTAATAATCTCTGGCTGTCTTTGACAGCATGTCTTTTGTCCTGTCCCCCCTCCCCTCACCCCTAACCAGTCATGGCAGATGGCTGCCCCTCCCCTGAGCCTGGTTCTGCTGGAGGTTTCTTCCTGTTAAAAGGGAGTTTTTCCTTCCCACTCTCACCAAGTACTTGCTTGCAGGGGATTGTTTTGATTAGTTGGGGTTTTCTTGGTATTATTGTAGGGTCTTTATCTTACAATATAAAGCACCTTGAGGCAACTGTTTGTTGTGATTTGGTGCTATAAAAATTCAGTTGAATTTAATTGAATTGAATAAAATGAAAACCTAATCCCGTTAATTCTAAAGTTTACCTTGTAAAGATTACTAAAGTGAATGGTGCACTACATATACTACATGTTATATGTTGTTCCAGTGTAAAAGATTCTCATATAGATTGACAGTAAAACACTGGTAATGGGGATATCAGCATTTTACCTGTGTTTATTTTACAGTTTGCACTATGTTATTGTAATAATACATTGCTATATTACCTTAATTTTACAGATTATTGGCAGCAAAGTGGGGCTGTAGCATCTTATCACTATTATCTCTATTTTTCTATAGTTATACCATTAACAAAAACACTTTGTTTTTATTGATTTTTAAGTACCAGTAGCAGTGATCTATTAGTGTGAAAACTGCATTTTATTACTGCAGCTATGGTGGAAATAATTTTAACTATTACAGTGCCTTGCGAAAGTATTCGGCCCCCTTGAACTTTTCAACCTTTTGCCACATTTCAGGCTTCAAACATAAAGATATAAAATTTTAATTTTTTGTGAAGAATCAACAACAAGTGGGACACAATCGTGAAGTGGAATGAAATTTATTGGATGTGTCAAACTTTTTTAACAAATAAAAAACTGAAAAGTGGGGCGTGCAATATTATTCGGCCCCCTTGCGTTAATACTTTGTAGCGCCACCTTTTGCTGCAATTACAGCTGCAAGTCTCTTGGGGTATGTCTCTATCAGTTTTGCACATCGAGAGACTGAAATTCTCGCCCATTCTTCCTTGCAAAACAGCTCGAGCTCAGTGAGGTTGGATGGAGAGCGTTTGTGAACAGCAGTCTTCAGCTCTTTCCACAGATTCTCGATTGGATTCAGGTCTGGACTTTGACTTGGCCATTCCAACACCTGGATACGTTTATTTGTGAACCATTCCATTGTAGATTTGGCTTTATGTTTTGGATCATTGTCTTGTTGGAAGATAAATCTCCGTCCCAGTCTCAGGTCTCTTGCAGACTCCAACAGGTTTTCTTCCAGAATGGTCCTGTATTTGGCCCCATCCATCTTCCCATCAATTCTGACCATCTTCCCTGTCCCTGCTGACGAAAAGCAGGCCCAAACCATGATGCTGCCACCACCATGTTTGACAGTGGGGATGGTGTGTTCAGGGTGATGAGCTGTGTTGCTTTTACGCCAAACATATCGTTTTGCATTGTGGCCAAACAGTTCGATTTTGGTTTCATCTGACCAGAGCACCTTCTTCCACATGTTTGGTGTGTCTCCCAGGTGGCTTGTGGCAAACTTTAAACGAGACTTTTTATGGATATCTTTGAGAAATGGCTTTCTTCTTGCCACTCTTCCATAAAGGCCAGATTTGTGCAGTGTACGACTGATTGTTGTCCTATGGACAGACTCTCCCACCTCAGCTGTAGATCTCTGCAGTTCATCCAGAGTGATCATGGGCCTCTTGGCTGCATCTCTGATCAGTCTTCTCCTTGTTTGAGATGAAAGTTTAGAGGGACGGCCGGGTCTTGGTAGATTTGCAGTGGTCTGATACTCCTTCCATTTCAATATGATTGCTTGCACAGTGCTCCTTGAGATGTTTAAAGCTTGGGAAATCTTTTCGTATCCAAATCCGGCTTTAAACTTCTCCACAACAGTATCTCGGACCTGCCTGGTGTGTTCCTTGGTCTTCATGATGCTCTCTGCACTTGGAACAGAACCCTGAGACTATCACAGAGCAGGTGCATTTATACGGAGACTTGATTACACACAGGTGGATCCTATTTATCATCATCAGTCATTTGGGACAACATTGGATCATTCAGAGATCCTCACTGAACTTCTGGAGTCAGTTTGCTGCACTGAAAGTAAAGGGGCCGAATAATATTGCACGCCCCACTTTTCAGTTTTTTATTTGTTAAAAAAGTTTGACACATCCAATAAATTTCATTCCACTTCACGATTGTGTCCCACTTGTTGTTGATTCTTCACAAAAACTTAAAATTTTATATCTTTATGTTTGAAGCCTGAAATGTGGCAAAAGGTTGAAAAGTTCAAGGGGGCCGAATACTTTTGCAAGGCACTGTACTATCATTACTTGTAATCTTTAACACTACACAATTTTAAGTAAATGTAACATTAAGTACATTTTAGTGGATCAGTGAGAAAATCAGTGATTACACACTTCAGATGAGTAGCAATCTGGTTTCACTTCAAAGTTCCTCTTTCTTCTTCTCCAGATGAGGTGGCAGCTCTACGGGAGCTGGTGGAGGACCTCCGCTCAGCACTGCAGGGGAGCGATGCTCGCTGCCTGGCCCTGGAAGTGGCACTCCGACAAGGGAGGAGCAGCACCTTCCCTGCTCCATCCTGCTACAGCCGTACTGTTTCAAATCCAACTTCCATCACCTTCATTCAGGGAAAACTGGTTCCAACGCACAGAATTAAAGGACACCTGAGCGGTGCTGGAGACTCGGCAAAGAGGGTGGCGAGGAAACGAGACATCAGAGACCCACTTCTAAGGGAGCTGAAACTGATTCGCTCCTCACGTGATGGGCAGTTGGAGGAGGCCATCAGATTCAATAAGCGTCTGGAGGAGGAGCTGCAGTGGGCGTACCAGGAGGTGCGCAAGCTGCAGGGGGTGGAGGCTGCACTGAGGAAGGAGAACACTCAGATCAGGTTGGCGTTACTATTTATCAATGGAAGTTTTTAAAGCTAGCTGGATGACATTCGAGTGGCTTCAGGAGACTAGTGAGATGATGTTTGGTGCTCTTCATCAGGAAGCGGGCAGAGGAGGCCAGGGAGGCTCTGAGCTTGGGGCTGCAGCAGGTTCGGCTAATCCAGGAGCAGGCCCAGTCTGTGCCCCAACTCCAGTCCAGGATCACCCAGCTTGAGACCGAACTGCACCGATACAGGTACAAACACAGTGTGTGGTCATGAGTGGGTGAAGAAATTCATTGCATGTTTGTGTTTGTGCATCTATTTACACATCATTTGCCTGTGTGCTCTGCTGATTTGAAATTCAATGCAACAGGGCACACAGGCTAAGCGCCGTACAAGTTAGTGTTTAGGACACCCCATGCAAGTCCTAGAATAGTGGATCCCAGAGTCAAGAGTACTGTGGGCCCACTTAAAAACCTGAAAATCCCATGTGGCCCCCTCCTCCCGTTGTCCGATAGCACCGGCCTGTGAAAATTTCCTGGCTAGACAAGCTTTAATACAAGAGCAGTAAATTTAGGTCAGAGTAATGAGTAATATCACAAACTAACCAGCTCCTATTACCAGTTTTAATTCCCTTTTTATATAAATAAACACTTCTATATAGAATATGTAACTATGCATACTTGTGAGTAATTTCAAACTGAATTTCCCTCATTACTGCCCCCCCTCGTAGTACCTCTGCAGCTCACCAGGGGGCAGTGGTCCACACTTTTGGAACCACTGTCCTAGAAAATTGCATTCGTATGCAACTAATTCACAGGAAATCCATTTTGAAAAAACTTATGCTTTGATTTATCATCTTTTATGGTAATGTCTTTAGTAAAGAAAGAAAAATCATGTTCTGCAGGACAGAGCTGCCTCCTTGTGTCTCAGTAGGAAGTCTAGCAAGCCAGAAAATTCTGCTCTCTTTCTTCAAACACCCCCCACCCCCACTCTCCTTCAAAAACCATTGTGTTGGTTGCTCTAGAGCTTTTCTCTGGCACACATGGAAATTTAAATCTGGTATATGGACCATCCTGAAAGACATGCCATGAAGTTTGATCTCATCCTCACTCTGTCAGTGCATTATGATATGAGCTATCACAGGCTGTATGCGTAAGTCCTGTCATTAGGCGACATGGGCAAAGGTGAGTGAAGTTGTCTGACGCTATGTAAAAACCATTGGTTTTTGATAGTGCCGGGAAAGAGAAGAGCTTTCAATACAGTACCCCCATACAAATCAGGGACCCTTTGTCCATAGCATTAGCTCACTGGCAGCATATATTTAAGGTATTCCTCTGCTTTTATCACCTTCAGAACCAGCTGCACCTGTGTCCCCAGCCCTGCAAGTGAACAAATCCACTCTGAAGACACCTGCAGTAAAACAGGTGAGTAACTAAAAAAAATGATCATTAGTGTGTTCTCACTGAGGTCCCAGTCATGCAGGCCTAGAGGCTGGTCAGCGACCCTTTGAAAGCCACTGGTTGCCAGGGAAAAATGTGTATTCTCCAACTGATTGGCAGCTGGTTGCAGGATGTTGCTTGCTGTCACTAGGTGAAACTGGTCAAAAAGCAAACATAAAATCATTCCTTTAATAACTGCCAAAGAAGAGAATATTTCAGTATCTTATAAGTGTGGAGTCTTGGGCCCTAAGCTGTCTTTGGTGATCAAAATATGTAGCTCTTCTGTCTCCAGATGCTGAGTGTCTGCAGAGGGCAGTGGAAGGAAGAGCTGCATCTGATGAAGAAGAGGAGGACAGGGGGATGAGGGAGGAAGAACAGTGCTGCCTGGTGGAGGAGAAGAGGCAGCTACATGGCTGTGGCAAAGGGTTAGCTAACGTCTTGCATTTTCTCATTCCTCGGCATGCATCAGTGTCTAACCTTAGATGACAAGTTAATAACAGTAAGGCTGACAGTTCTGAGATTAAACACAGCTGTATGTTTCAGCGTCTTTCTGACATCTATTTTACTATAAAAGAATTGGAAAAAAATACTACATACTTATATACTGTATTTCTATGTATGTTTTCATGTTTCAATAAATCACTGCACCTGTTTCCTATTTTCTATGACAGCAAGAGTTCACCCCCATCAACTCCCACAGCACAGACATGTAAAGAAGCATTAACTCTTCTCTGTCTTCCTTCAGATGTCAGAACCATGTGGTCCATCACCTTCTCTCTCAGAGTCACCTCCATGACAGAAACCTCACCAGCACTTCTGAGGACAGCAGGGGGCACTTCTGTCAGAAAGGACCAAACCACGAGCAGCCAGAGGGAGGCTTTAAAAAAGAGGTGAGGGAAAGATGCTATTGTTTTCATCAGTTTGGTGAAATTATTTCTAATATGGCAGAAATGTATTTTACAAAACGATAAAGTCTATAAATATAAGACTTTAATCTTCAGATACCTTTCACCTTTTCATCTAGCTTATACTCTGCCTGAGCCTGGTTCTACCGGAGGCTAGAAGGGTGTTTTTCCTTCCCACTGTTGCCAAGTGCTTCTCAGAGGGGATTGTCTGATTGCCGGGTTTTTACCTTACAATATTACTGTGAATTGGCAATATTTAAATTAAACTGAGTTAAAATTTAAATGAATATAAATATTATATGCACATCAGTATAATGTATATTCATTCCCAAGATTACATTTCAGTGGAAAAAGACAAAAACACCCATCTTAAAAGGGGCTGTAATTTTTTTTGGGGGGGGGGCTTTTCTTTTCTCTTCATCTTCACCAGAAACCCGAGGAAGAGGTAAAGAGGACAAAAGAGGAAAATGAGAAGACACGGCTCTCTTTGCTGGAGGGCAAACTCACCGATTCACTCACATTGCTGCTGCAGCTACGTAACAAGGTATTCACACATCGTCACAGCTCATCAGGGCCATCTAGTGAAGACGCCTTCGTTTCCTTTGCTGTTGCCTACCCAGATCGTTGGCCTGTAGATGTGCACTTTTAACGTGTAAAAAGGCTCTGCTGACAGAGATGGGCTCAACATGTACTGTTCATAAACATGTATATTATATGTTTTATATATAAGTATTATATTAATTGTATAATTAGGTTATTTTGAAGTAGGATATTTGATCTCATATATAAAATTAACACAACTCTAGCCAAAAGAACAACCTCAGTTCAATGAAATTCACCTTTCATGAATTAATTTGTTCCATTCTGGCTAATTATGGTGAAAATGATACTAAAAACAGGAATTTATAATCATTTAACACTTTAGCAGTCCAGACCAGGGTGCAGTCACTGTTCTGGTATACTACTCTATGCACTGGGTTTGACAACATCATGCTGTTTTTGGCTGTGCAGCAATCTCACGATGAGTGAAAACCTCTGTTCTCCCTCTAGAATATGTCCCGCAGGGTGCTGGGGAAGATGGTGATGGATACTTTGGATGTGTGCAGCAGGGGTGGAGCTGGTGCGTCTGCTCTGAGCATTCCAGTTTTATCCAAAGGCTCTTGTTTTCGCATTTTTGCTCATTCCTTTACTTTTTCAATAGCTTTTATCCCTCCGTCCTGCAGGTCGCTGATTCTCTCTCTCTCTGCCTGCCGGTCCTCCGCTGAGCTCCTCGAAGGTGGAGAAGGAGGGGATGACAGAGGGGGAGGAGGAGGAGGAGGAGGAGGAGGAGAGAGGGGAAAGAAACTCCTGCTTCCACCCTCAGGACAACAGGCCAGCACTGTTAACCCTCTGCTGTTGAGTCAGCTATGACTGGAACATTTTTTGTTTCTTGTGTCCTACATTGTATCATTAGCTTCTTTGCACCATGTAACATTCAATCTATTTAATAATGAAATAATTTATGTTATTTAGTCTGCTAGTGTTTTATTTTTGACACAAACGGTAAGGAAATGTGTGCTCTGTTGATTGGCTCCATTTAAGGGGAAATAAACAGAATTTCCAACAGTGTGATGTTTATTGCCTAGAAGCATTGTTACAACAAAGAAATTTCCTTACTTTTGTGCTCAGTTTATTTCATTTAAATGCTTGTTTTTATTGGGATTTCCTTTCATTACTGTGAAAATAGAATTTCTACATCTGTCCAAAATGAAACACACTCAAGCTGAATAAGCAAAACACATTTACAGTGACACTCATTCATCCCCTAAAATGTCTTGAGAGAAGTAGAAGTTCATCCCCTTTTAATTTGTTAGTGTAACAAAAACACATTTTTGTTGGAACACTGAGTTATGACTTGTGTAACTATTGGCACATTTTACTAAGACCCATTAAGTTGCACCAAAATGAATCCAGATGCCTTCACTATGTGAACAGTTAATGTTGTGTAGATTTCATTTTAATCAGATAACACTGGCACTATCCCGCCTAAACAGTTTTGTCTCATCAGACTTCGAGATGTTTCCAAACTACAAGTGAGCTGTCAGGCTGCCTCTGCCTCACACTCAGAGGTAAAGGTCAAATTAATGGAATGAAGCTGAGATGGTCGTGTCTGATTGGCAGGTTCTCCAATCACTGTAGAGAACTGAATGTCTGTTAGAGTCATTGTACCTGTGCTTGGTCACTTTCCTACTTGCTTAATTACTTAGACTATTCAGGCAACTTTAGAGAGAGTTCTGGTAGTTTTTAGGTTGCCCTATTTCACAGTTATTGATGACGCTGATTCCCTTCAAGCTTAGTTTTAGCCACTTGCCCTGATCTATGATTTGTCACAGTTTTATGGAGGGTATCTAAAGAGTTCACTGGCCTTCATGGTTTGGGTTTCATTCCACTATGCAGTGTACACTGTGAGATAGGAGGACTGCTTTCTACACGGTCCAGTCCAGCTCTAAACACAGATCAAGAGTAATTAGAGCACCCGACCACAATTTAGAATACTGCAGCAAGGAGCACTTCGAATACTTTTGTAATAGAGAATTAAAGCTTTATATTTTCATAAAATTAGCAACAATTTCTAAAAATGTGTAACATTATCAACATAGGTAATTAGTTTGTATTCATTAAGTGTATTAATGGGCTGTGATATTGTTCGACTGCTATAACTTTAAAGATACATTAGTGTGTAAAACAAAGTTGTGTAACCTTTCTCTACAAATTAAATAAGTTTAGCAGATAACCAGTATATTTATGACACACACACATGCGCACGCGCGCGCGCTCGCACACACACACACACACACACAAAGGCAGAGGGATGGTATGAAATAATATAGTTCTTTATTTCCAGCAATTTACAAAGTCCTGCAGGGAGAAAGCCTTCCTCCTGTCTCACAGAGGGAGGGCTTTTACAAAAGGAACACACAGAGAACACAAAGACCTCAGACCCAGTAAGACTGTTCATGTGTTTACAATAATTTTGACATTTCGAGTCAAAAGCTCATATTTAAAGTCAGTGATGGCAGTCTGGGGGTCAGCGCGGTTCCCTGTGAGTTCAGGGGTTCAAAGATTCAAAGCACTGAGGTTAAAAAGGCAGCAGGTGGGTGATGGGTTTTAAAGGCTGGATATGTAAGATACAGGGGGTGATACATCTTGGATTCCTAAGAAGAGGAACCACAGACCTTTGTGTTTTCTTTAGATATACTGGTGTGTTGGACTCTTACTTCTAACTCCAGACTTCCCACATGCCCTGTAAAGCAGCTTGCTACCAGCTTCCAAAACTGAACAAAAACTGATCTCCACTGCAGCATCATATAAAGTCATTATTACGTTACACTTAATCAACATATTGTACACTTTTTTTCTTCAAAAATCAGAGCTAAATAAGCAGACACTACACTGTGGCGAACCTAGCTCCTGATTAGTTACTCTGAATAGAGCTTGGCTCTGATAGGTTAAGGCCATTCTATGTTTTATAAGTATGCTTTCCCTGTGTGAAATAGGAGTACTTTTGAGATGTATAAAGATGGGTATTAGGCACTGTGCTAGTCATTAGCCTCACCACAATTCTATTGCAGAGACTGCTAAAAAGCTCTACTGGCCTGAAGGAGAACATGTCGACAATAAAACCGAGCCAAAATGAAATGGCAAAATAAACAACCTTATATATAGAATAAATATAGTATGTACAATTTGCTTTGTGTGCTTCTAAAAATAAATAGACAAAGCATTACATGCCCCCTTTTAGAAGTATTCACAACTTTCCATTGACGTAGAGGCAGAATGCTGGCACCTGGTCAGTACGAGAGTGGAAGGTACAGACTGAGAGTGGAGAAATGGAAGGGTGCAACTTTTACAACAAGTTAAACGCTGTAGAAAAGCAGACAAAATCAAAATAGTCACTCCAGATGTGGGTTTGAATCCAGAGGACACACAGAGAAGATGAACAGTTTAGAGAATCCCTGCGGTGCCCTCTGGTGGTGGTTTTGCAGATTACAGTACTATGTTGCACTCGACCAGCCTGGAGACAGCGTTTACAGTGGTTGTTTGTTTGATAAAATTCATGACACAAAACGATAATCGTGAAGAGTTAAGAAGAAAGGAGGCAAATCAAAAAAAAAAAAGAAAAAAAATTCACAATTTCATCATAATTGACGCTTTAAAAAAAATCATAAGACCAAAGATTTTAAACAGATAAAATAATCAAGTTTTGCACATTCACACCGTGTTCCCTGCACATGCATTCTGCTGGCCCCCTTTGGAAACAGTTAAGTCAAGCATCACATGCAGGTTTCCTCTGGACTGACATCGGTACACGGAAGAGTCTGTCGAACTGGCTCACGACTTCCTGTTTCATTCTCCTCCTCACCTGTAAGCCCTTGAATATAGAGTTAGCTGATCTGATGGCAGAGCAATTGCATGGGGGTGGAGCATGCACTAAACTTATCCCAGTATGTCACTAACAATTTAACTTTTGATCAAACATCATTCAGTCATTCCTATGAAAAAGTTAGTGATATTATCATCAGTTATCATTTTACCTGCAATTATACACTTTGGCAGAACTGGGGTGAAAATAACGACTAATGAATTCTGCCTCAGTGCTCAGTCACACCAGCAACTAGAACAGCTAAATTTGTGAGTCCTCGAGAAAAAGGTGAGACAAGCGTGACAGCTTGCCAACCAATGCAGTTAAACACACAGCTACTTTATGTTATGTTTTCAGCAATGTGATTTTACACCAAAATCCAAAATTTCTATGTGTAGCAAATTTGTAAGCAAGCTACAAGCTACATTTGGCTTCATAAAATAGCTCTGTGATTCCTTCCAACATCATTTCAGACTATAAAGACGCACTGGAAAGGGGTCCAAATTCTTAGGCTGAGGCTGAGGGGTTAGTGTGCATACATTACCACATGCAACCTTATACACTGAACTAACTGGGCTGTTTGTGCATATCATTCCCCTGGTCTATCCATCATTTCCAGTCACTTATTACTGTCATAATAAAAAGACAAAGTCTAAAAGGATCTGAATGGACTCTCTTCTTAACTAAGCTAATGAGAAGTGCTAATGGACAGCTAGCGTAGTGACCTGTTAGCATCAGTAAGACAGTAAGTTTTATTGTTTATTGTTTCCTGAAGCAGTTGGCCCTACCCGGGTCCAAAACAGGTAACAGTGCTAACCACTGTTCTGCTGTTACTGCTCATAAAGATCTACAAATTAATTTTATAATTTAGCAATGATAGTAGCGGAGGGCTTACAGCAGGCTGATAAGCCATGACTCTGTCTCAAGGGTCAGAGCCCTGTAACCTTATTAACTGACGTGCAATTCAGCAGGTGTGATGAGATTTAGCTGCTACAGCCCTGGTGTGACTGGGTTCTCAGGCAGCTTGAAGAATTATGCTGACATTTCAGTGAATCTGAATGTAAGGGCCAGTACGACTGCTAAAATATTTAATAACTTTCCCAAAACCTCCTTCAACCTGACGAAATTCCTTGGGCTGTCCCTTAGTGGAACAATTCACTACTCCAACATGGTCTGCATGCTTTGTGGGAACCAAACATTTAGTAGAGCTAAATATCCACAAAAACCATCTGCCATCAGCACGTTTCATCTGCTATCAGACTGAATCCGAGTCAGCACCTCCTGGCAGCCTGGCTACAGCAACGTAACACACTTTCACACTCATGTGTGAACACAGTGGTGCTCAGTTTGCTAAACTCTGCAGGCTTGTTCCAAGCGCGCTGCAGCATGTTGAGCCTCTTGTCACTTACTGAAAGCCTGGCTTGGGTAACAGCAACAAACAGCCTGCTTCTGGAGAAAGTTGGCAGATGGTTACAGACAGGGGGACTGGTGCTGTTCTCACCTGGAACAGCCCAGGGCATAATAAGACCTTGCTGACCTCTTAGCATGCACAAGCTGAGCTCCAGCTAAGAGTGAGTTGTGTTTTGCATGTCAGGTGTACTGACACACTCCAGGCTGACAGTCACTCAGCCTTTATCCACATCTTGTTTTCCCCAGAGTGTGCATGATTAATTTTTCTCTGAATGAGGATATTTCATAAGCATAGTTTTTAATGGAGTTGCCCAAGTAGTTTCCTGTGTGAACAACAGGGCTGAATAAATGTACAGTCCTCATTAAGAGAAACGAATTATATGATTCTCAACTCCTTCTGTTAAGAAGAGATAAATCCAAGGTTATAGCAGCTGTCTGAAGTGCTGATCTGGCCTCAGGTCTGATAGTCCTTATTCTAAATGCCATAAGTGAGTGTGAACAGCTGTGGAAGTTAAAGCCTTTAAATTTCATTTCCCTGCCCGACTCAAATGAAGCCATTCACCTCTGGAAAAGGGATTTAACTTGTCTGGTCCAGTCTCCTGTAAGTTACCCCCCCACACACACACACATACACATATATACCCCCCCCCCACACACACACACACACACACACACACACACACACACACACACACACACACACACAGAACCAAAAAAAAGAAGTTTCCCACTATCACAAGGACAAAGCAAAAACCTATGTGTTCTAGTAAATCAGGTATTCCATTAGATTTCATACAATAATCATTCTGTATACGTAATATAGCACTTGGTGATTATGCATTCTAGGCTTGTCTGGATGTTTTATTTTTTTCTTTTTGTGTCTTTTTTTCATCAAGGTTTCAAGTGTTAAACGTTTGTACAAACAGGACGGCTAACTTTCCCATTGAAAATAATGAGGACTGGCCGTCCACATAGAACAAATATCAATTCACAACCATCACAATCATTGTCAATAGTATGATACCAAAAGTGGTAGGGCTCATTTATTAAGTAACATAAAGGTGGAGTTGTGAATCCATCATAGTTGATGTTTTGTTGCGTGGTTGAGGTGGAGACTTCCATTCTTTCTAACGTGGATTTCTGGACTGCTGCTGTTGAGCAACAGTGTCCTGATATCCTGAAGATGAAATGCTACGTGCACTAGGTGTACCCTCAGTCAGAGCCTGACAGGAGTTTAGCCCTTTTGTTGCAGATGTCCACTTTTAGTGTTCAGGCAATGCAGGTGATGTTCGTCACTGCTTGAACGTGCAAGCATACAGTATGTGTAAGGGTTTGTGGGGGTTTTTTTGTGTGTGTGTGTGTCTGTGCATGCATTCAATTGCCCACATTAGTGTCTCTGTCCCCGATGAACCAGCGCATGTGGAAGCACAGGGCTAGGAAGCCAGTCCCCAGCAGGTCACCAAGCGCGGTCAGGTACGGGATGGAGAAGTTGTCAGGGTCCATGCCCCGGCCCCACATCCAGTGGACCATCCAGTCTGCCAGGTAGAGGAGGATCATGACCTGAAGGAAACAAAGCCAGATTTTATCTTTAGCAAACAATGACATTTGATCACTGGAAAGGTTAGCCCATTTTTGAACCTCACAATCAAGTCACACAGTCACAATAATAATTCTGAATTTCTCAACTTTTTTCCACATCCTTTCAAATGTTGCAAAAATGATGTACAAATATATTTATACCTGCAGTAGTGCAGCAACCAGGTAGAAGGTGATGAAGATGGGTGTCAGGGTGGTATGCCCCCCCTCAGGGAGTTGATGGTGTAGAGGAAGACGAGGTGACCTGGGGCAACCAGGAGGAAAAGTACACGGGCTGAACGAGAATTCACGGCTGGAACAGAGAGAGACAAACATTAGTCGCATATGGGGAGGCAGCATCATGGGAAACATTGTACAATATTGAGACCGTGTCCCTGAGCATAGATCTGGAAAAGACTCTCCCATTCCTGTGAATCAGGAAAAGGACACACAGGCCAACAAGGCTGTCATCTTAATTATTTTTGTATTTGTTTGTACGTTTTGGTGGGAGCTTCCCTTGCAACTCTTTGTGGTAGCTTTACTTTTCATAGTTATTTTGTTTCGTAATGGTCGCTTGATATATCGTGATTCTTTTCTGACTCTTAAAGAGGCTTAGCAGCAGATTCTGTATCACCAAATTAACACATGCACATTCCACTCACAATGCAATGCAAAATTTGCACTTCAGTTTGCACATTTACATATATGTAAATGTATTTCCCCGGCAGAGAAATCTATATTGCTCTTTAAACATGCTGTAAATAAAAGAATCAGCTGATTTTAAACTGAAACTCTGCAATATAACCTGCTCACGACCAGGTTATGTGTTTAGCAAAGGGTACAAAGAGAGTGACGTTCATGGCGCATAAAAGTCTGACTTCAAGCTTGATATACCTCACTGAGCCATTAATTTCACTTCGTAGCAAGCCCCTCGGGATATTAATCTATCCATGTATGGAAACATCTATTTATGAATAAAGAGTGTTCAGGGACAGTGGAACAGTTATTCCACAGCTGTCTGGTAACTTACTGGAACCAAAGAAGGAGGTGCAGGGTGTGGGACACTTCCTGGGGGTTGGGTTAGGATCCCCCATGGGTATACCGTTCATGTGTAGATAGGTGGAGATTCGACTTGCCTGAACTGCTACCAGGTTACCGCCCACACCTGGTAGATGGAAAACATGAGAACATAACAAATGAAACTCAGAAATAACAAACACAAATATTGGTAGAAGAATAAATTCAAGTTGTTGTTGGTGTTCTTGTCATGGTCCTGCATTTTGTGTTTTATTCTTTTAGGTTCTGTTTTCATTGAGTTTCTGTTATGTTCCTGGTTTGTTTTGGTTTTGATTATCCATCATAGTTTCCAGTCCTGTTATCAGTTATTGACATATTCATTTCCTAATTCCCTTTCTTCCTGTCTCCCCTGCGTTTCTGTGTTCTAGCGTCTGTCCTGTCCCTCTGTCGTGTCTCTGGTCTGATGGGTTTTTGTTGTGTTGTGTTACTTCCTGTGCGGTGTGTCAAGCCTGTGTTTCTGTCTCTGTCTAGTTGTTTCCTGTTTTACTTTGACAGTCCTTTGTCCCATGTGCTTCTTGTTTATTTTTTGCCTCCCCTTGTCTCGTTTGTTTAATTACGGTCAGCTGTGCCCCTCACCTGTTGCCTGATTACCTAGTGTGTGTATTTAAGTCCTCAGTCTGTGTCCGTTCCTTGCTGCGTTGCCGTTGATGATCATCCTGCTGCGTGTCTCCCTGTTTCATGTTTCCCTTAGTTCTGGCACCTGTCCAACCCCAGTTTAGTGTGTTTATTGTTTCCTGTTTCGTTTGTTAAATAAAATCACATTTTAGTTTACTTTGCCTTTGAGTCCTGCAGTTTGGGGTCCAACTTTACCCACCTGACACAGCTCGTCATGGCAGTTCTTAAATATTTTACACCTTTCTCATTTCTCAGATCTTAAAAACTAGTATTGTGGAGCCACGTAACAGCGCTATGCCACCTCCATGTGATCATTGTGCACATATGCTTCCTCTGGTAGACGTTACTGCACACTTGACACGTTGACTGTTACATAAAACAGATGGGTGAGAACGTGAACGAGTGCTCTAAATACACATTTTAATGCTAGAACAGATTTCTCTGCAGTTGCTGTTTTACTAATTGGCCTATTGAGGGTTGTTATTTCCACCTCTCAAATATCCTCCTGCATTGCATTCTTTTATAGCTACACCCACACCTTTTTTCTCCAAAGCTATATCAAAAGCTAAAGTGTAGTACTCTTTAGTTTTATGGCTCCTCACCGTTGATGACTGGAGTGAAGACAGCCATGCCAGCAAAGTTTGGGTTGGTGACAGTCTTGTCAAGGATCAGACCACCAACACTGAAAGGAACACAAGAGGAAAAAACTGAAAATAGTTTCATTTATTACATGAAAACATGGGTAAAATGAGGGGGGGGGGTACTGCGATCGGATAAACATTTAAAACACTTAAGGACCCATCTGTTATCTGTTATATAATCAGCTCTCCTATCCAAGACATTATATAGCCTGTGAAAGCAAAGTGAGTGCATGACTTAATTTAACTAATGTACATTTCCGCCCTTGCACATCTGGTATTAATGTCACACGTAAAAGATGGATGCAGCCTCTGAACCTGTAAAGTGCGGCCAAGTGCCTTAATGCTGCATTCTTTCTAGTGGCCAGCAGGGGGAGACGCCTCCATTTACAAAAAGAAGTTTTATTGGGTTTTTCTCCTGTTCTGTAGATCAGTGTCAGGGTTAGTGTGGAGACCAAGTCACTTTGTTGCTAGGCTCTTTGACATCATCAGTGAGCATAGCAACAGTAACCAAGAAAAACAAAGCCGGTGCTGTCACGAAATGAGAGTTAGAAACTGTTGTGACAGCAGGCACATCCATGTGATCCCTACCTGCTGATGGCCATGGCGATGATGACTGGCTCCCAGCCGGAGTAAAGGACTTCTCTGGTGGATGGGATCTTCCTGGCTATCAGCACCCACAGGGGGCACATTGCCACAAACACCGCACACACCAGAGGGTTGGCAAAATCATTGTACTCTGGAAGGAAGGAGAAAAAAGACAGTGATCCCTTAGTAAAAAATCTGTGGCTCAAATATATCGGTGTTAGGAAATTATTTATTTTTATTTTATTACTGCCCAAGACTCGTGTTTGAAAATAATGGCAAAAAAAGGTCAGTTACTGAAACATACTGTAAGTATTACTAGGTCTTTATTTTCATATTTGGAAATAAAACAAAGTTTGGGAATAAAATAATTTTTTAAAAAATGCACCTTAGTCTTGATTGAAATGCAACAAAAATCACACATTAACAAAGGATGATCGTAATTGTGCATAATGAGTGTTAACTTTAACCTTTTAAGCAGATCACTGGCAACATGTGTGGGGTTAGGGTTAGCCATGATCTCCTCATTTTCAGAAACTAGGACAGTTGCATTTGAAATAAGGTCTCATAAAGTTTGAAATTACAGTTTTCCTATTAAAATTTTTTCCATTTGGCTGTTCAAAACAGGTGAAAAATCCTATAAAAACAGGTGACATGAACCAACCCCAAATCCTGCCCCTGTCCTTTAGCTGGATTATAGGTAGATGCTAAAGCAGAGATTAAAAGAAAGAAGGTCTGTGCAGATTTTGACATTTTTTCTTAATGAAATGTAAGAACATTAAGGTGGTGACTAAGCAAGACTGCATTTGGATTGCCATTAAATCCATGGTCTTTCCAGTAGAAGGCAGTATTGCAGCTTAACTGACCAGATGACTGCAGGAGACTGCAAAGCACCACAAACACCACATTTAAGTACACAGACCACTTACAACAGCCAGACAACAGCTGTGTTTGTGAGCGCCTCAGCCAAAATATCCCAAATAAGCTCAATATAGCAGCAATGAATAAGACTATAAGGTTTGCAGACTCTCAGACAGGCAGAGGAGTTACACGTTTACTCCACTCTCTGGATGTCAGTATTTGTTGCTGTCTGCAGCGTAGAACTGATGGAGCAGCGGGGGGCTCGATGGAGCTGGGTGTGCTGCTGGTGAAGATGCTATCACAGTGCTAACAATACAGCCACACAGCTGTGAAGTTTCTTGCCCTCAAACACAGCGAGGGTAGGTGTGGGCGGCTTTCATCCTTATTTACCAGAAGCAGAGTCACATTTCATACATTCTACTCATGCCGCTCCCTTTCCTTTAATAACTTCAGAGATGAAGAAGGCTTTGGAAGGTCTTTGATAGGTGTATTAGCTATCATCTTATTGTTGCTGCACAAATAATGTCGAAATGATTCTATCTATAAATTTGGGACTTGCCTTCAGTTTCTGATCAGAAGCTCAGTTTAAGACTGATGGACATGCACGACGGTGCGTGAAGTATCCACTTTTTAATTTCTCTAATTTAGTGTGTTCAGATCAGTTTTCAAATGATCTGTGGGTATGTTCGTCATTTCTGACTCGTGTTACCTAGCTCTTTGTAGAGTCCTGTTGAGATGCCCGCCAGCAGGGACAGGGTGATCAGATCTCCGAGACTAGCAGCGATGGGTGTGGCCACATTATCCGGGTTGATGCCGACTTTTCTGGACGCAACAATCACACCGATCATGATGAGACCTGTGGGATTTCACAGCATCACAACATCGAAGAGAAATGATGGTGTCAAATTTAAGTGTCTATCTTCAGGGTTGTGCAGAGCTATTCAATTAAAAAAAAAAAAATCTACTGTGTCGTTTCATAAAAAAAGTTGACTGCTGGATGGTGACTCGTTTGTTTTCCTTTAGAAGAACTTAGTTTGACTAAAACAAACCCTGGGCTAAAAAAAAGTTTGAGTAAGAGCCTTTATTTATGTTTCTGAATATCTAAAACTTTAAGAGTTATTTCTTACAGCAACCACAAACAGCTCACTTTAGTTTATGGTTGAAAAAAAGGCAAGAACATTCACTTCGCTTCACTCAAATGTAGTTGCCGAGTTGTTGAAAACCAGTAAAAACAAGATAACTCTGACTGCACATATAAATTTTCAGCTGGCACTAGCATAAACTTTGTGAAATTCTGCAATATTCACCGGATGGATAATTGTGGTGCACACAGGATGATTTTTGAGGTCGACCATACTGATGTAGAATCTATATCACCTAACCACCCAGAAATGGTTTCCATGCATTTGGATATAGATATGTCAGGATGAATTGTAAGCACGTTACTAGTCCCTTAAATTTTCATCTGGCGCCACCATCAGGTCACAATATTCCAATATTTTGCAAATAAAGTAATAAAGTAATCCAATATTTGTACTTTGTGTTTAGTACTAATTTGCATGTCACATGCTAATGCACTGAACTATGTTAGTAATTACTCGACCTGCTTAATATTGGTATATTAGCACTATTTCAGTAGTAATATCCAAATATTACATATATAATATTTACATTTAATTAACTGCTTTAAATTTACAGAAGGACAGATGTTTTTGTCTGTTCTTATTTTTTGTCTCCCCCGTGGAGCTTAAACTTCTGTGGATGCTGACATGTTTCATTTACACATACTTTATTTGCAAAGCCTCTTTTCATTGCGCTTTGTTGCACTTTACTCCAATGGATGCACCAAATAAAGACACTCACACCAATATCAGTGACAGAGTACCATAAATCAGTGCATTTGGTACTATGAGTAAAAGATGCTTCATCTCACTGAGGACCTCTTTCTCTGTAATGTAACTGGCTGAATGACGTAGTTTCCCTAACAAGAGAAAGATCCCTGATGAGCAGCTCATATTTACCCTGTTAATACCCCTCACTTCCTCAATGGTGACCATACCTAGCAGCAGAGAGGCGATGAAGGCGGTGGCCACACTAGAGGCACACAGCAGCACCGCATGGCCAAGCTTGAAGCGTCCCTCTGGGATCCAGCCAAAGATCACAGCAGCTATGGAGGCCAGGAACCCCACCACTGTGGCTTGGACCTGGGTGAAAACATATAGAGTTATACCATAAAATGGTTCTCATCGCTATCAATTATAGCTAACATGTATGACTGAGAGTATCCTGTTACATCTGAGCATCTCTCAATTGGTCTATACCCTTCCGGACCTTACATGGCCTTCTTGATACATACAGTAACACAAAAAGCACTCAGAGAGTGCAAACCTCGCCAAGGCAGCTCACTGTCTAGGCAGTATTGACTTTTAAGGGAATATTATTGTATTTTGCATATATTCATTGTGTTCTTTTTAAACTTGCTTAAGCTTATTTAGAAGTTTGCAGTGCAGTAAAACTCAGATGAGGGTAGGATGACAAATGCTTACCTTGATTACACAAATATTATGTAGTGGCAGGTCATGGATAACGTACTGATTTGTAAATACCTGGGCATGAATAACTTGAGCTTATTATATAATATTATACTACAGTAACTAACTAGGCAGCTCATTCTTTTTCTCTTGACATGTTGGGGTCAACTTGAAAGAAAGGCAGATGTGAAATGTGAACGTGAGATCATTATTATTCATGGATTATTAATATGACCCCACTCTGCACCCCTACAAAGTTTGTTCAGAATTCATTCAAAACTTTTTGAGCCGTGTTTACAGACAGAACTGCACACACACTACCAAAAACATAACCTCCTCGGAGGACGTAATAATAGGCTGCTTCTCAAAGTCATGGAGGGATTCTCAACAGCTGGATGCTATGTCACCAAATCCAGATGGATATCTTTGATCCTTCAAATTCTTACAAGGACCAACTACTTTTTTCAGAGAATTTTCAAGGATGGCAGTTTGGATCATTACTGTTTTTACAGATATGCTGATGCATACCTTTTTAGTGATGCACATGTGCACACCAAGCTCCAGGGACAACAAACACAGTCATGTAAAAAAGAACATTCTCACAGGAGCCTTTGAAGTCCTGTGAAAATCTAAGTTCACTCTTCAGTAGTAATTCAGAGGTGCAATTTATTAGCAGCCAGATGCTGCTAATAAACTGCACGAGATTATCAGCAAGTGTGAGGACCTCTATAAAAGCAGAAGCTCTGGGTGTTTTCTGATCTTGATCATGTGTGTGTTAACACAATGTCACACTCTTCCTAGGAGTGTATGTCCCAGCAAACTCATCAAGGGCAGACCGTGCACTGCTCAAAGAAAGTGCAAAAAAAATATCAGACTCTACAGGCCTCAGTTGACATGTTAAATGTTCAAGTTCACCACAAGACTTCTGAAACAATGTCCTTTGGACAAACAAGACCAAAGCGGAGACAATCTGTCTGAGTTAACTTCAACAGTTACTTTCTCCAAACCATCAACGTGTCTATAAGACCCCATTGATACAAGATTGCTCCAAGAAGATGTACTATTAATTAATGCTTTGATCTTAATTATGAATTAAATCTATTTCTATTAATGGGCTATGTACCACAGGTGGCAGTAATTAAACCAATTAGTTAAACTGCAGGAATGTCTTAAAGGCATAAAGGCCTGGATGACCTCTAATTTCCTGCTTCTAAATTCTGATAAAACTGAAGTTCTTGCACTCGACCCCACAAATCTTAGAAACATGGTGTCCTTCAATGCACATATGAAACAAATATGTAGGACTGCTTTTTTGCATTTGCACAATATTTCTAAAATTAGAAACATCCTTTCTCAGAGTGATGCTGAAAAGCTAATTCATTCATTTATTACTTCTAGGCTGGACTACTGTAATTCATTATTATCAGGCTGTTCTAAAAACTCCATCAAAAGCCTTCAGCTGATCCAAAATGCTGCATCTAGAGTACTGACGGGGACTAGAAAGAGAGAGCATATTTCTCCCATATTGGCTTTTCTTCATTCCCTGTTAAATCTAGAGTAGAATTTAAAATCCTTCTCCTCACATACAAGATCTTGAATAATCAGGCCCCATCTTATCTCAAAGACCTTATAGTACCATATCACCCCCATAGAGCCCCTCAGACTGCTGGCTTACTTGTGGTTCCTAGGATACTTAAGAGTAGAATGGGAGGCAGAGCCTTCAGCTTGAATGAATGAATGAATGAATGAATGAGGCCCGTCTTCTATGGAACCAGCTCCCAGTTTGGAATTGGGAAACAGACAGCCTCTCTATTTTTAAGATTATGCTTAAAACTTTCCTTTTTGATCAAGCTTATGGTTAGGGCTGGATCAGGTGACACTGAACCCTCCCTTAGTTATGCTGTGATAGGTGTTCCCATGATGCACTGAGTGTTTCTTCTTTACTCCCCTCTTTTTAATCTCTGGCTCTCTTCCACAGCATGTCTTTTGTCCTGTCTCCCTCTCCCTCAAGTGGTTGTGGCAGATGACCGACCCTCCCTGAGCCTGGTCCTGCTGGAGGTTTCTTCCTGTTACAAGGGATTTTTTTCCTTCCCACTTTTGCCAAGTGCATGGGGTTTTCTCTGTATTATTCTAGGGTCTTTACCTTCAAATATAAAGCGCCTTGATGCAACTGTTGCTGTGATTCAGCATTATAAAACAAATATAAATATTATATAAAACAAAATTTTACTGAATTAATGCACAACACCATATTTGGGAAAATCATCTATGCAACAGCTAAAGCTTGGCCAAAACTTGGTCATGCAACAGAATAATGATCCTAAGCAAACCAACATATCTGTAACAGAATGGCTGAAAAAGAAAAGAAAATGTTGTAATGGTCCAGTCAAAGTCCAGAGCTCAACTTGACTGGATTGCTGTGGTGGTATCTTAAAAGAGCTGTGAACAAATGGATGGTGACAAACTGCAATGAACTGAAGCAACTAGCATTAGCATTAAGTTAGAACCTCCCTCTTGTCTAAATATGGTCACTTCTGGTTCCAAAACAGAAAAAGAAGAAAGAAAAAAAATCAAGATAGTGATTACCATAAACTTAAAACAGAGGCTTTAAAATGTGGAGTTCACAAATTAATAAGTAATGTCACAGTGGCCATGATGCACACTCACTAATCTGTTTCAGAATTGTACAAAGGAGTCTCCAGTGTAACTGCTGTCACCAGTGTGACCCAACGTGAGTGCAAGATAACCCTAGATAGAAGGTTGTGTCGTACTGGCCAGCACTGGTTTAGTGTTCCAGGAACTACAGACTCATCAGGTCTTACATAACCAAACGCTCACATCAGTGCAGACCATTAGGGTTGGGGTCAGCTTCACAAGAGACCAAAAAAGACTTTATTCTTAAACAAAGAGAGTTTATGTACAGTAAATGCACTGCAAAATAACATGAGTTTACGAGGACTTGCTGCGTGGCTGCATGAGAGCAAGTAACTCAAGTATTTACTTTGTGCCTGCCAAGTTATTTCCATACTTGACTGGCATGTCAAAGATCCTGTCTGTGTTAAGGAGACAGCACTGACACCTTAATCCTCCTGAAGGTGCCGTCAGACATGACCATATGTTACTGTGCTCAGTAGTGATTGGTCAATGTGTTTACTGTACATAATGCACGTGCAACACATGACTTTTTCCAGACTGGTATTGCTTCCTGAAATGTGACATAAATGTGAAACATTCAAATTAAAGGAAAGACTAACGGAGACCATAATTTACAAAATGAACATTGTGCTGTATAATACATCAGAAAAGTGTTTACTGAGGTCGCATAACAAGCTAACCAAGGGCCTTTGACCCATGGAATCTACCCCCTGCTGGCCATCAGAAATACTGCATGTTTAAAGCACTGCACTCACCATAAACCCAACTTTTACATTCAAGCTGTAGACCTACTGCACTAAATAAACTAATTCTATTATTCACAGGACTGTTCTAAAACAATTCAGAGTTGAAATACTAGAGTACAAATACTGAAGTATTTGTACACGATTACTATGTCATCTAGCAAGGATCAGGCCACTGAACTGAAGCGCACAGCTCATTATGCGATTGTTGTTTGTTTAGTGGATGTAAGCACGGTCGAAGATGCTCTGTGACAGCAGATTTAATCATTCTTCCTTTTACCTGGATGAGGGCCAAGTTCCCCATGATCATCTTCCACATGTCCTTGGCTGTGTCCATGTGACCAATGTTAGCCTGAAAAACACATAAGAAAGCACAACATTATCATGACCATGTGTAAGTAGCTGTGTGTGAGTGTGTGTGGGTGATACAGTGTGTTCACATTCTGTTGCCTCTTGGTCCCGTCAGAACAATAGGATGTCAGTTCTCTGGACAAAGGCACTCTGGTATGATCCCCCACCCTGCGGCCGACACCACTTATCTCATCTCTCCTCTTTTACACACACACTAACACGTACACACACACACACACACACACACACACACACACACACACACACACACACACACACACACACACACACAGATGGTCTCAAACATCAAGTGGCTGTGGCTACAGTGGGCTACTGTGAACCCAGAGCAATGATCCTAATGTCCATCCACAGTGAGAGGACACAAACAGACAATCTCCTCTTCCTTTCTGTCTTCAGTCATTTGCATATGCAGAGGGAAGGGAGACAGCTGGACACATGAAAATCACTTGTGAGAATTTTACTTCTTCTTTGGTTCTTAATTAGCCAGAATAAGAAGAATTATTTCACAAGGCACTGCATGATCACATTTTAAACTTAAGACTCAACCTTTCAGATCTTTAAATATTTTGTGTTTTCCAGTCTACGTATAATGTGTACTGCTGTGTAAGATGTAGCTTTCATTATCCATATTGTCTCTAATCATTTATCCTATATACTATATCATATAAGCTGTGTTTCTGTCAATCACTTGTAAGACAATTTTAATCAAACTTGTATTTAAGTTTGAATGATTGGTGAAGATTCCCAGTCAAACACACAGAGCTGCTTTTGAGGTTGTTTAGAGACCTCAGCTATTTTCTTTAAAGTACAGTCTTTACAAATATAACCAGTGAAATAAAGACATCACTGCTGGAGATGGACCTCAAAGCTGGTTTGCCAGCTGCCATTAACCTTCTGCAGTCATCATAGGTGGTAACTTTATCCTGACCTTATATCTTAGGAAAGTCAACTTTTTTTTGAAAAAAAAACAAACAAGTTAGTTGGAACAATTATTTTGCCAAGACTAGGGAGAACAGTTTAATAATACAAAAATTCGATATTGTGAGTGCCTCGGGTCAGAGTTAGGGTTAGGTTTGGGGTCATCACCGATGATGACTCAACATCAGAAAGTTAAACACTGTAGAACAGGAAGAATAAAAACATGAGGCCCTTGCTGTAACACATCTGAAATAAGCTCACAGCTACCCAAAATTGTTTAACACAGAATCAAATGGCTTTGGCTGATGTCAAATTCTTATATATTACTGATGTCACGGTCAACTCAGCACCGCTACGGAGCTTTTTAAGCTCCTTTACCTCTTTTCTTTAGCTTTGTATCAATAGCATCCATGTGACTGGGGTAACTTTTTGGCTTATGGTCCACAAAATAGAAGAGTTACGCTACATTTACACTGTCTGTTAAGCCAAAAAAGCAACTAGTGGTGGAAAACTGCTGCAGCTAAAGAGCCAGATACAGCTCACAAGGGTTGGTTGAAACCAGACACAGCTGAAACTTCCAAAAACTACAACTACTTATGGCCTTGTGGCTTAATACTAATTTGAGGAATTAGATTTTCTCCTTCCTGAAGCATTAAGTAATTCTTACTTGATTTTTATTAATACTTTTTTTTTTTTTTTTTTTTAGTACTTTAGCACCAAATGTCTGGAAACACAAAGGTAGGGTTACACATCAGAGATTACCCTGTATATCCTGTTATGGAAGTAGAGTAAACACATAGACTTGAATTCACCCATTATTAAAGACAAACCCATAAATCAAAGTATTTATTAAAAAAACAGCCGAGAGAAACAACGAGATGGTCTCTATGACTGAGAGTTGACGTGTGTAGCATTTCGCTTCCTCTTACGTTTCACACCGTCAAGCAGCATCCAGTAAATCTGGCAGTGAGATAAACCAAAGTGGCGTGACAATCAAGCGTGTAGACATGTACGTCACTGTAACTCATGTATCAGCCAGATACGCCGTATTACAACCACGAGCACGTGCACCACGCCCATCAGCGCCATGTAAGTGTGTGAATGGACGCCTACTGCTACGAGTTATGGTGTCACTCAAAGTGGGAAGATGGCCACAAATGCTGATAAGGCGGTTTAAGGCGAACAGATAAAGGAGAGCCAAACAGCTGTGCAGTGTGCTTGAGCAAACAGAAACTCCACATACAGCTTTCCTCAAAACCTTAAGGGATAATATAAAGAGCCTCAGCTTGAAACAATATATCCTAATGCAATAAAGGTTGGAAGGCTTTTGAATTTCCGAACAAAATTCCTCTATAAATTGACAGAGTACAGAGATGACATGCAGATATTCTCAGAAACATAGCCTGGTGCTACAGTATGTGATAATCTGTGATGATGATGCCGAGTCCTCAGCTTTGTGCGCGTGTGTGCGTGCCTGCATGTGTGTGTAGGCGGCTGGATTAGTGGTGTCTGGATTATCACAGAGGTGTTGTTAAAAATGATTCATAGATGAGCATAAGATGGATACTCTAATATTCAAAAGCAGCAGCATGTTTTTCAGTTGCTAGAATTTACTTGTATTTAACAAATACAGAGCAAGAATACTGTTTACAGCTCTGTAAACCTGAACATACATGAGTTAAGTATATGTGGAAATGTTCGATACATAATTATAAGGCAGGCTTTTGTAGCTGTTGTCTGACTACACTTTGCAAATTTTCCCAATTTTCTTTGCAATGCAGGTGGTGCTAAGTTCTAGCAATCCATCAGATATCATAAATAATCAATTAGGCCCAATTACACTCAACAGAACAGAGAAAACAGCTGCTTATTTCCTTTAATCGTCTCAGTAAATAGTCAAAGACAAAAAGGTTAGAAAGACCAAAGAGAAAAAAAACCCCAAAAAGGAAACACAGTCATGTGAATTGAAAACTCTGACAGTCAGCCAGTATTGGGGATTACATTATTTTTTTCAGTTATAAGCGCATTAGGAAACTTACAGCGGTCTTAATCTGCTCATAATTAGCGGCAGCGTGGAAAGAAACGTGGTCCTGCTGAGGCCAGCCAGCAGAGAGCTAACAGTAATGTCTCACGACAAGCAACAGACTCCGGCCTACTTTGTGAAGATGGATGTGAGAATTATTTTGTGCTGAACTGAAAACTATGCAGACTAGCAAACAGGATCGATGCAAAATTCTATTTCATTTATTTCCACATTTCCATGTGAATATAAATATATCCATATAAAATTATCATGACCTGAGTGAACTTGATATTCTCTCATATTTTTGTATATGGAGATTCTTTCCCATCACTTTAAATAGAGCCATTTGTAATATACACTGTTGGTTCACTCAGTGCTGAAGCGCTGATGAAACATTGCTGACTCAGTTTCCTGCTCTGACACTCATTCACCATCACACCCTGCAAACTGAATTCAAATGGAAACAACATGGAAGGTAAAAGAAATCATTACAAAAAGCTGTTGAAGGTTAAACCTTAAATTAACATCGATGGTGTCTCATTAAATGTTCAACTCTTCCAACTTTTTGGGGCTTTAACTGAGAAAAGTAATTTGAAAATGATAAATCAAAGTCCCTGCAAAGTGCAGTCTTAAGTAGTATGTCTGTAAATAATATTCAACACTCAATTTTGCAACCGTAAGCTTTGCTGTAGCTTCATATGTTAGACCAGCTTAAGTGCTCACTGTAGGAGGCAACATTTGAGATTGAACAAATACTAAAATTATGCCATAAATATTCCACTACGACTACTCAAGCTGATATAAAGAGGGTTTAAAGATTTTGCTTTATCTTGGAGCTGAATAGATCAGTGCATTGTAGCAATTTTATGGGTCAAGTTGCTAACATATGAAGGTACAGTATGTGAACTCAGTGTTTGCTTGCTCTAAGAAGCGGAAACTGTTAGACATGTTTTGCATGTATTGGTAAAAGTTACAGGATGAGGAGAGCTCTACGTGCTTGCAATGCTAATCGACTTCATCCCCTGTCTCACACAGGCCAGTGGAAAGAATGTGAGGATTGGTGCAATTACGAGCACTACTCGACTAATTCTCCTATGCCTTCAAAACTGTAGGGTATGTCAGGTCATCAGCACTGCTGGCTATACAATGTGAAATTGTAGTGTTGGCTCACAGACAACCACTATAGCCAAGGAATCAGTTGCGCAAGGAGTAACAGATGTAAGATTTACCTTTAGCATCAAACTCTCCTCGTAGAATCACTGCACCTTTACAAACAAAAGCATGTGACTGTCTGCGTCTGGCTAAGGATGGCTAGTTGGGTGTTTAGCTAAAATTAGACCTACTAAGAACATTGAGGTGTTGCAGTCCATGCAGCTGCATTAACTTGTCATTGTGTTGGTGTGTGACAATGTAGGGCCAAATGAATGATGCTCCAATCACACAAGCTTAGGCACCAGTCCATGACCACCTGGAAACTGCTGGTTGTGAGGAAAAAAATTTTGAATTCTCCAACCAGTTGGTTGCTGAACATTCAGGGCAGTCGCTGAAAAATCAAATGCTAAAGCCCTATTCATGCAGGCTGGGACCAGTCAACGTCCCACTGGCAATTAATGTATATTCCCCAATTGGTTGGTCACCTTGCAATTGCTCTTGTTGCTATCAGACTGCCATAGTGGCCTGTAAATTGCATGGAATATGCTGACTTGTATGCAAACACTCACCAAGTGCTCTCCAAGTACTGAAAATGTGAAAAGTGCAAAACAAACTGGAAACGGAGACTATTTGCTTTCATTGTAAAAGTTGTGCCTTTTGAAATGTGTTGGCTGCAGAACTGAGGTACAACTTTTACTCTGAAACTGAACATTTTCCATTTCCAGCTCCTCCCTCGCCAGCTGGTTGGGAATACACATTTTTCCCTCGCAACCAGTGGTTGTATCACATCCAATATGGCAGACAACTCTCAAGTGATGCGCACATCACATCATGCGAGAGGACTCTATAGTCTCTGAAATTATCAGCATATTATGGTAATTCGATCAATTTTTTGTTACTAGATCAAAGGAAAACACTTTTTGTTCAAATTACTTGATGTTTGGAGTTCAAGTCTTCAGACGGAGGCGAAAAACTTCCATTCACCTTCAAACAGCGAGCTACCCCATGTGGTCAGGTGAACAAGCTAGGTAGTGAGGAATGCCGCTACCGGTTTGTCTGAAAGCCACATAGGGTCAATATGACCATCTTGACCCTAAGAACAATCAGCTTTGATGGATCTGACAGTGACAATAGGTCTGGCAACAAACTGGGAAACTTTGAAAGAGGTAAACAATGTAACGTAGAGTAAACCGAAATGACTCATGACTGATAGGACCATCCTTTAATATAAGATAAAGGGTAATGGAACACATGCAACCTGTGACAGGCTATAAATCTGGTAATCTGAGGCAGATAGACATTAACAGAGATAAAACCACCCCAACAAACTCTCAAGGAAACAAACACAAGTTCCTTACCGCTGTAGAAAGTCTGGAGGCCAGCGTCATCTCCAAGTTGCCTTTAAGCCCCAGCAGTGCTGGAACCAGGATGAACACTTCAGACACATCTGTGAACACCGTCCAGTGCTGCAAAGCGTAACACAACATCACTATCAACATTATTATCAGTAACACAGCATTAACACAAATTACACACTGCACATCCTGAAACAGGATTCACAGGTGCAGAACGCGATCACCCACACAGACAGAGTTTAGGTGCAGTTAGGAGCCGACCGCCTCTGGGTCTTTGCAACGTTGCTCTTTAATATTGATTCAAAGGTGAAACAAAAACTGCATTAAGGGCCAGAAAGTGTACCACTGCAGACCTTTCACACTATGTAATCCATCAGCTCTCTTTTAAGAAGAACACGGCCAGTAGAACCTCAAGCTGAAATGATTTATGGCCCTCCTGTTTTAGCTTGCAGTCTGTTTCCCCTCTTTCACCTTCGCCCACCAGTCTTCATTTATTGCAGCTTAGACACAGGGACTGCCTCATGTCTCAATGTAATCATAATGCTACTAATAAGTTACAGTTTAATAATACTGTTTTTACTTGGACTCAATTTATATTAAAGTCTGTACCGTATATAATTGTAGAATGAAAGTCGCCTGCATTCTCGCAAAAGGAAACTATGTAAGATCGTCCTATATTGCTTAAGAACTATAACTTTATGGCAGGCCTCTGCACTGCTGCCCACATATATGTTTTGATCAGCAGTTCAAAGGTTGGAACCAGGTCTTGTGCTCCTAATGACCGTTTCCCTATCTAATGCCATATAAATGGAAAAAAGGCAACAGATATAATAGAAAAACAGCATAAGAGGGCACCGAGTAGAGCGCTTACCTCGCCCACCCCAAATTTTCTATGTGCCGATAGTACATTGCATTAGATACTACCCAATGGATCATTAGAGCCACAATCCTCCTTGGATCATGAAAACTTTGCTATATGAATGAATACTGCTATAACAGCAGCACAGTGGTGCAGTGGTTAGTACTGTTGCCTCACAGCAAGAAGGTCCTGGGTTTGGTTCCAGCTTGGCCTGGGCCTTTCTGTGTGGAGTTTCCGTGCCATGTTCTCACTGTATTTGCGTGGGTTTCCTCCCACAGTTCAAAGACCTGCAATAAGTGGGATTACGTTGAACGGTGATTCTAAAGTGTTCATAGGTATGAGTGTGAATGGCTGTCTGTATCTCTGTGATAGGTTGGTAACCTGTACAGGGTGTGCCCTGCCTCTTGCCCTATGACAGGTGGGATAAGTGGAAGAAAATGGATGGATGTTACTTGCACCATTCCCAGAAACTTTCATTGAAATCCAGTCATAATTTTCTGACTTATCCTGCTAAACAAACAGGCAGACCAACGTGACCAACAACATAACCTCCCTCCAGCTAATGGTGGGTGAGGTAGTGGGACTGAATTTACTAAACTCACAGGACTAGCAACTCTTAAAGACAACCCATTATGGTAATTGTCAGTTCTGTTTTAATTCATGGACTCCAGAGTAGCTTTACATGATTTACAGTTCAGAATAATCCTTTTTTTTTTTTACACCAGGCTCGGTGCAGCCCCTTAAGATGAATCAGCATTTGAAACGAGTTGTTTTAGGTCCCTTACGCCTAAGCTAACTTTCTTCTCATTGGTTAAGGATACCCAATCTCACTGATATCAAAGATATCAACCTCTGAGTGCTTCAGCATCTCAATAACCTTTGCCAGGAGTGGGCTTGCTTGCTAAACCCCTACCTCAGCATAAAAAAGATGCATTTTGATGTATGCATTATTCCATGAACCAAAGTCAGCCAGCAGCTTGTCCAGCAAAATTAGCTTTGAAGGTAGTGGACTTGCTTGACTTATCCACAAATCATCTTTAACACAAGTAAGAGAACAAGACCGCTCAGCTATGTATCCCAGTAGATGTCTTGAAATTACATTTACAGCTAGTATTGTTGGGCCTGACCTTTGATAACCTGCTCCCCGGCTGCTGGCCAATCCTCGAGAGGTGGGTTCCCTGTAATTCCGTGGGCTTATCCCTGTGTGAAGTTCTCCCTCAATTAGACTTCATGCAATGATAGCAGATTTGTGGTCTACTGTGGCCAGAAACAAAGTTATTGCTGAGGCTAAGGCCATTGATCTATCTCCAGTAAAAGTGCCCCCAGCACTTACAGTCCAGTCTATCACAAGCTGAATCAATATTCACTGAGGCTGACACAAAAAGAATAGAAGTGGGGAGGAAAATAGAGGTGTTGCTGATGCTGAAGCTACAAGCAAACAGTGTGGGCCCGTGTTTCTCTCACAGAGAAGTGCATGTGTGTTTACTGGGCTGCTCCCACCAGATGTACGGCACTGATAAGGAGTGTCGCCTACACTTGTACACTTGTGTCGTCTTTTTTAGGTGGTGGTTAAACTCCTTCTGTCTATGCCTTTAGCTGTCAACAAGCCAAGCAGAGCTAATTTCCAACAGCCAGCCCCTCAGTTTGGCTCACTGCCCTCTGCCAACACAGCAGCCCTGCAAGCACCTCTGCTGAGCACTTCTCTCGTCTTTCATAGCTGTATGTTTTCAAGCTTTTCCTCTCCCCCTACTTCTGTCTCATTCCCCTATCTTCCTCTTTGCCTCCCCCGTGGTGATATATGTTGTTGTCTCCATGGAACGCTGGCTCGGCGCCAAATAAGCCCTCCCTCCTCGGTTCTAAGAACTCAATTGGAGAATCCCAGTACCTCTGTGTACAGACCTATAGGAGCTCTGGTATGCAAACCCCACAAGGGTCAGGATGCCCAGTTGAGCAACATGGCCTTTTATTTTATTTGTGATAATTGTACTTGCTGTACTGAGCGGGACGCTGAACCCTGATGGCATGCAATGTCAACCCAACTCCAGCAGCGTCACAGACACTACAGCAGGTGGTGTCTGTTTCATTTTCCTGTTGCTGCAGCATGGATGGTACAGTCGGGGTCCAACTTTTGTATGTAAACTGATATCTGCATATAGAAATGCAGAATATGTAGGGCAAGCTTCCAGAAGATTTTTAGTGTTTGTTTGTAGTCTGTTTGTAGTTTTATTGAGCAGACTTTGGCTGCATGCATGAAAACAATCCGAGGGGGGGGTGCAAAAGAAAGCCAAAATCCAAATCTCAAAGACATCAGCTATCGTCTCATGGCAGATTGCCACTTTTTAGATTTATCTGCATTTATAAACAATGACTGAGTGAATGAATGATAGAATGAGAAGTCTTGGTCCAGATATCTACTAGAAGCCCTGTAAAATCAACATTTTCCCCAGAGTTTAAGTCAGCAACCTAGCTGATGGGTTCAGACTGGTGTGCAAACACATGGCATTCAGGGTCAAACAGCATTCCTGTGGTTTAAATTAAGGTGTGCGCCAGAGATAAATGGTCATAAAAGACCTTATTTCCCTGCGATAAAAGACACAAGATTAACATAAAAGGCACTTATTTACACAAAAGCTGTGATCAGCTTTGAGGAACCTGGACTGTTTGGGACCAGATCAAGCTGGACTGGGGGGAAAGCATCTGATTAGGGGAGAGCAAATAAGCAACCTGGGACCAAAGATTGCCTGAGAATCTTTCACACAGTGAAAGATTCGTCAGAGCACGGGGCCACACAATAGCTCTCTAACCTGCTAATCCTTTCCATCTCTATCACTCAGACACTAACCATCTGATAATCTGGAATACTGTCAGGTTTTAAGAGCTGCGAGGTGATACGTCGATAATTACTGTCACAACACAAACGTGACGAGCAGATGGAGGAAGCTGACCAAAATAAAACGACTCCTCATAACAAGCAGTTGGTGCAATAGGGGGCACAGAGGTTTAGAAAAATAAACTTAGCTAAGGTTCTTTAATCATGACTTTTAATGTTTTGGTGACATTATTCAAACAAATCCTGGAAAAAAAAAATAGCATACAAAGGTGTACATTTAAGCAGTGTCTGATTCAGCTTTGTCAAGCAAAGCCAGGGTGTGAAGCCAGAACCTGGAATGATGATTCCATTTGAAGGAATTAAGCCCACGTTCTGGTTTCAAAGTGACTCCTATGTGAGAACTAGGCAACTGGATGTGGTTGGACCAAAATGGTGCCTGGTGGGTAGCAAGGGCTTGGCCAGTGTTAAAACCTTTGTGTTGACTACAATTTCCTGTTTACTAGTGCCTGTATTTTTAGACTGTTTTTGAGGCTCAAGCTGTGTCCCATTTTTTTTCTCTTCAGACACCACAGAACGGGATAGGCAGCTAAATCTGAGGCAGACAAATACACACATATGATTGTCATAGTATACAACACTTGGCAAACATATTGGCTTTTTTCAACTTTTTGTTTATAGATTGATTGATCAGATGATGAAATCATATGTGACTGTATGCAACCTTTAATTTAATTTAATTTATTTATATGTATTTATTTCTTTGTGTATTTTTGATTCAAATCACCCACTTGGCCTTTGGCTCTGACATCCCCAAGAAAATGAGCACTGCGTGACCTTTACAAACCACATGTAACCTTCGAGTCAACTGAGGCGGTCAGTCCTAGGTTCCTGGCCCTGCTAGTGAGAGACTGAGGGTTTTAGGCCATTCTGCTGCCAAGTCACTCGGCAGAACTATGCAGACGTCTCACTCCTCTATACCAGCCTGGACAGTCCTTTCAGGGCCAACCTTGTGTGGGAATGAGGCCAGAAAACTCTGTGTATGTGTGTGTTTGTGGTAGATGGTCAAAGTGACCAGCATTTAAGAGGTCAAAGAACCCTCACAGAAAGTGACGCAGAAAGTCGAGTATACAAGTTTCCAAGCCGCAGCGTTTAAACTTAGTCCAGGCAGACACATTAACTAAAGGTCCGAGGATCTGAGAAGAAAAGCTTCCTGCTCGCAATACTATTTTCTTTTTCAAATATATCATCTTTGTAACTGGAGATTACTGCGCCCTGACCTCTTTCTTCTACCTCCCAGGAGAAATAAGGAGCAAACAAATGAATCAAAAGAAAAAATAATCCTGTCCATTTTTAGAACAGCGCAAGAAACACAAGAACAGCAAGGCAGAAATTTCATCAAGAGCTCTGCTATTTTTTTAGAAACTAAGTTTCAGAAGGGGCAGCACAGTGGCACTGTGGTTAACACTGTTGCCTCACAGCAGGAGGGTTCTGGGTTTGAATCCACCATCTGACCGGGAGCCTTTCTGTGTGGAGTTTGCATGTTTCCGCCGGGTCTGGTTTCATCCCACAGTCCAAAAACATGCAGTTAGTGGGGTTACATTAACTGGTGATTCTAAATTGCCCAAAGGTCTGAGCGCTTGTCTGTCTCTCTGTGTTAGCCCTGTAATAGACTGGTGAACCATCCAGGGTGTACCGTGCCTCACACCCTATGACAGCTGGGATAGCCCCCAGCCCCCCTGTGACTCTGAATTGGATACAAGGCAGAAAATGGATGGATAAGTTTCAGAAGTGTGAGCACATGATTATTAAACACAGTTAATTCTAGGATTAAAAAAAAGTGGGTAAAGGTGAGTTCTTATTTAGAGTTTTCGTTCCTCTTCCTCTTTTGACCTTGTGATGCCTAAGTAATCACAGATAATGACAAGTACCCTAGCCCTAAACCCCACCCCACAATGTTCGAATATCTAAAACTATATGTACTTTTTCCTCGGTTAAAATATACAGGATTAGGGTTTGACCTAACCCTAAGCACATGACCTCAGAAAGTTAAGCTCACTTATAGCAGAGGGTCTGCTGCAGTCCCAAAACCAAGAGCGAGCGAGGAGAGACTGAGATAGAGTTAGACAATTACCTTCCTGCAAGGAGGGGGGGGGGGGATTAGCTGAGTTAGCATTTCATGGTGTCATGGAAGGGGAATTAGGCAGCCAGACGACCTGCTAGATGCTCAGCCGAGCTCACTGGAACTTTCAGACAAGCCTCGCATCTTACTGCAATTATTTATCATCATTTTACTCCCAGGCTACGAGAGTGTTAGACCAGTATGGAAGGACATGGCCCTCTACCTTCTGTATGAGCGCTTACCCAGTCACACCTCTAAAGGAATGGTGCACTGAGTGTTTTGGAAATTAAAGACCGCAGCAGCATGGTGCCTAAGTTGAGGCAGCATGAAAACTTTTTGACCTCAAACCTCTGCATTCCTGGTTTAGTGAGGATACCTAACCACATGGTAATAGACGCCTTGACGCTGAATCGTATTTTGTTTTTACTCTGACTCTAGCTCAGCTGTAGTATGCTGCCATTTCAGGTGCTCAAGGAGAGTAAAAGTATTCCCCTGCCTTCCCCCCCTCCCGTCTGAGCTGAGTTTCTGGGGTCCACCATGTTGGCATCAGCATGTGTGTACACAATGTGCCCGGACTGGTCTCCTGGCTGCCTGTCACTGACAGCTTTATCTGCATTACAAACTGACTTCAAACAAATGTATGACCTGTCAAGATGACTTTGACCTGTATTTCTCCAGTGCACACTTAGACATGCTCAGATGGCACAAATGCAGTGAGTCATCAGGAAATGACGTCCTATTATTCTCGTAAGGCCTAATGGATGATCTAGCTCTCTGACTATGCACTACTCTGCAAATAGCCTCTATTATTGTATCAAAGGATGTCAAATTTTGGAAAAAAGAATGTGTGATGGGTCGCTAGAAGGCACACCAGTGTGTACCAGTATGCGCCAGTCCCCGGGACAGACAGGCCAGCCGTTGAGGAGGCAATGTTATGTAAATACCCTCATGTCTATCAACTGCCCCATACACACAATCCCAAAGGCAGGCAACCAGATAGGCCAAGAGCAAGATGACTGACACAGGCCAAGGCAAACAGGCCTTGATAAACTAGTTCATTCAAATGCTTCAGAAGCAAGCCCATCCCATAAGTGTGACTCCACACGTGGTCTGCCTGGTGCAGTGGATCTGCTTAGAAACACAGCTGTGAAATGAAATGTAAGTGGCCTGTAAGGAAAGGGACTTGGGTTGTGCATTGACAGCAAACTTTTTGCCACTTCCTGCAATCTTCCAAAGTACTGTACCCCAATTATTTAACTTTGCCATAAACGAGACGTAACCACCCATGGTCCTTTATTCTGATTTGCCAATTGGAATAACTTTGTGTAAGAAATGTCACTCACCTGGACGATGTCTAGCACCATCCCTGCTGCCACTGTCCCAAACCCAGCCAGGAGGAAGGGAAAGACCACCTGCAGGCCGATGGAAAATGAGGTCTCCTTGAGGGGTGCTGGTGGTTCGGGGCTCTGATCAGTGCTGGTGTCATCACTCTCGTTGCTCTGGCTTGCATTCTCCAGGAGGGCATCCTCCTCTCGCTGACCTTTGGCATTGGCCCGGCAGTCCATGGCTACCACAATCTCCGACCTCTCATCATTGTCCCCAGTCTCATTCACTCTCTCTGTGAAAGATGTGACCTCAGTGAGCTCAAACTCGTCCCCGGTCCCTGGGCTCACTTCTTCAGGGCCCTTGGTGAGGATCACCGGGTGGACGGTGCAGTTGGAGTTGAGGAAGGCCGGAGTGAGGGGGCCCACCTCCTTCTTCATCTCAATGGCCCCGGTGGACATGTTGATGTCGGGGAGTTTGTCTTGTTCTTTCGACCAAAGTACCATGCGGAAGCCTTTGAAGACAGTGGGCTTGATAAGAAAAGGTCAGCGTACCTTGGACTAACGGTTTTGTGGGGAAGTCAGAATTGGCCACCAGATCTGGTTTTGAACCTGATCAGTCCAACTGATTTATCCCATTAAAGAGGCTGACAAGGTGTGGGGGTCGGTATTAAAGACCGGGAGAAAAATGCGCTGTTGGAAAAAACCTGCAGTAAGGCACATGCAGCCGCGTGTCTGCAAAGCCTGTGTTCCTGTCGGTGCTTTGGGAGCAGAACCAGTATGTTCTCCATTCACTGCAAGGTGCTTAGGTTAGGCCAGCAAAAAACAGAAGGCATACTGGTTCAAAACAGAAGAGGATATAAAACAATAGGTTTGGGGACTCACCACAGAAATCCCCTGCAGTTAGCTGTAAACACTCCTTTGCAGTTCAGTACAAAACTGAAAACTCAAAAAGATTGCAGAGGCAGCACACACCGGTCACGCTGTCAGTCCACTGTTCATGTCAGACTGGTCACTGCACCCGGCTCAGAAGGTCTCACTTTACACCACGTGGCTGCTGGACGGTTTTCAATTGAGATATTTAAAGATCTGCAGTATGAGGATTGAATTACCAGCTGTGGAAAAGTATTTCTCCAACCAGGGTGGACAGTCACCTGGGAAAAGAACACATATCATTAATTATTCAGTCTTAAATATCTTAAATAAAATGATTTTCCAGCCATGCTCCACATCTATTTCCAAATGACCTGCAGACCAGTGATTTTACTGCAGCAGTTTTAAAAAAATGTATTCCTAAACTCCAAATTCCACAAGTTAGAAAACAGCATTCATCTCCATTTGCAAATAGAGGACAGAAACACTCAGGACCTCAACACTATGGTGGTGTTTAGATTTCCAAGTTTGGGAAAATATCAGAGGGACATTACTGCTAATCACGGGAAATATTTAAATTCCTATAGGACAGAAACTCACTGCACTAACTTCACTTTGGGTACCACAAATGCCCCGTCAGCCCTTGTAATAGATTATTATAGCAGTCAAGGCCAGCAAACAGGTCTGTGCTCTGCACTGCCATTATGACAGTGCTGAGGAGAGCCCGACAGTGCGTTTAAAAACAGTTTCATCCAGCGCCAAATTTCCTCCCGGTGGCTAAAAATATTCGACCATTAACAGAGGTGCTGCGCACATCCTATGGAAGCAGCGCTTCCAATCACAGCAATGCGAAGACAAAAGCCCCTGTCATCCTTTCAAAATAAAAAACAAACAACCCCTCACATTGTCCCAAAGCGGTCCCTGCTGTCAGTTTAAGTAACACTTCACCGCCAAATTCAGTGTAACAGCAAGAAGAAAGGAGTGTATTTCAGGAAACAGTAACACAACAGAGCATCTCTTTCCCAATTAGAAACAAAACTTCTCTGTGGAGTCAGGTACTAAGGATGGCCTCATGAAAATTGATTTCAAATAAACTCTGCAAACTCTCACATTCTGTTAACAGGAGACAGGAAGTCACACAGACCAACGTAAACAACCTCGAGCAACAGAATTAAGCAGCAGATAAAGCAAGGCGTTAAGCATTTTATAGCAGGGCAAAGGTTCAACTTTCCCACTACAGGTACAAGTTGCATCTCTCTCTTTTTTTCATTTCCATCACCGTGTTGTTAAAATAAATAATAATAAATAAGATAAAAATAATAATAATAATAACAATAATAATAATAATAATAATAATAATAATAATAATAATAAAACTCGTCTCTTATTCAGCACAGTTTGGTGATAAAGATAAAAATAACAACAACAACAACAACAGTGAAGGACATTTGCCGCCGTCCTTGTGATTAGGTCAAAGCACGTATTAACTTATAGAAAAAAAATAACTTTTACTTTGAAGGCCAATCTGTTACCTTCCAGCGTTACTGTTGCTCGCTTGACGCAGCTTTCCTCTGACTGCAAGTTGCGACATCCGCACGGACTTTCCCCGCTGAAACAATCCTCTGCTTAGTAGTCAGGACCAATACCACCCGAACCCAACATGGCAAAGGCGTAAATTAGTGCTCCCCTGGTCAGGGCTGAATAGATGAGCCCTCCTATTCTATTCTACTGCTCATTTAAACGAGGGCAGAGGGCTTTCTGTTCCAACGCCGGGCTGGAGCCCATGTCACTGCCACTATGACCACGACTCCACGAGTATTTAACTCGTAAAAATGAATGCCCCAAAACCATAAGTCATCATTCTTCACAATCACCATACAGGCGCCTCTAAGGTACAAGTTAGAGGTTTGCACTACTAAAAATCATCAAATGACAGATTCCGCTAGATCCAGGAACGACTTATTCTCATATGAAATTACAACTCAAATCTTCACATAAAAAGTAGTCGTGTAAAATAAAAGCTCATGGGTGGTTACCTTTTAGTCTCAGCGGTCCACGGGGTGAGAAGCGGACAGACCGGAGTGATGATCTGTATGAGCACCAGGACTCCGTGTGGCCGGCTGAAATAATCCTGCACCTCTTGGTAACGCGCTCAGGATTTTGAGGCGTGGAAGCCGGTGCGCAAGCAATACGTAACTGAACGAAGTAACAGGCAGATAACACTAACCATGAAGTTACCAACCACCGCCGCCGCCGCCACCA
>JAMQGT020010391.1:0-11147 GCA_024447675.2 Pterophyllum scalare
TAGCTTCAGTGAAATGGATTGTATCTCCAGTTTCCAGCCTAATAGATGTAAATGGCATCTCACATGGAGCAGCTCATTTGAGCAAGTACTTGATGAGTGCTTAAGCATTAAATATGCTGCTAATCTAAATGCATTTAGTGCACCACTTATACACTTGAGAAGTATTAAACTTGGAATGTTAAAGTATGCAAGAGAGGACTTGAATACATTTTGGGTTGAACTTATGAAAAAGTCAGCAGTCACTGGAGGAAAATTTTCATAACATGGTGAACTGGCGCAGACAGGACTTCTACTTTCCATAAAGAACAACTCCTCACTCTTTCCCACTGTGTCTTACTTTATTTTCCAACTGTGTTTGATTGACGGGTGCTTGGTGCTCAAACTTTGTAAACTTTTTTCCCTACTGCCTTAAAAACTAGTCTGTCTGCAGAATTTAAATCCTAAGTTAATATACAGTGCTGTGCAAAAGTCTTAAGCTGCCCCTCAGTTCTGTGTATTTTGCTTCCAGGGTAGTTTTGTTTTGTTTTTTTGTTTGGTTTTTTAAGTGGTCTGCAGCAATAGTTCTCCAGGTTTGTCTTTGGACATTGGCACCAGCGGTATCGGAGGATTGGACGACTGGGGGTGGGGGGAGTGTCCCTTGCTAATTGCAGTAATAACGCTAGCGAACCAATGAAATTCTAAGCCTGGCACAGCTCCGGGTGATCAACTGCTGGCTGGGATGCTGTCATTATGGGATCATCTTTACAGAGAACAGAACAAAAGACAGTCAACATCCAGACAAGAGCTTTGAATGTCCTTCAAGAAGTCTGGAGAACTATTCCTAAAGACTACTTAAAGAAATTACAAGAAAACTGCCTAAGAGAGTTCAGGCTATGTTGAAGAATAAAGGTGGTCATACCAAATATTAAGTTTTGAGATTGTTAGAATTCTCAAACTCAGTTTTTTCCTTATATACTGTATTTCCATGTATGTTTTCTCATGTTTCAATAAATTGCTGTATGTATTTCCTGTTTTCCTAGTAAGATATAAAGAAATGAGGGGTATTTCTTTTGCACAGTACTGTACTACTGAACTTGTTGACATTTTTAGATCTGTGAGTGGAAACAGAATTTCAACACTGCAGCCCACACTTCCCCCTTAAGCTATGTTAGTTTTGTTACATTGATTGTGTTTTAGACCCTCTGTGTGTGTCCTTTAAAGTACATCTTTATGGTTGAACTCTAATATTTTGGACTGCTCAACTAGAAATAATTGATGTACATATTCATGGAATATGTACATTCGTTTTGTACACTTTTATTTTAATAGTGCTGCTTTTTGGCAAATCAGTCAATAAGCACTTAATCAGAGCCAAAGTTATTTTGATGTAACTGGCCTACAGTCACAGAAACCAGTGTTTGGGAAATAGAACAAAACTGAAGTCTTTGTATTTGTCCTGCAGCATTCAAATGCCATTTCTTTTAAAGTTACCACACAGTCTGAATAATAACCTGATTGATTTTTCTGACAGAGGTATTTTTACAGGCATTTATCACTTTGGTATAGAACCAGTGACTTGAGAGTGGACAGCAAAAATAAATCACTTGTTTGTGTGTGTCCTCAGAAATCATTCCTCGCTCCATCCTAATGACCACCTTTGAAGGCAGCTACTACCTGCTGTGTGCTCTGGGAGATGGAGCACTCTTCTACTTTGGTCTGGACCTGCAGACTGGTAGGTCCTTCTCACCGTTACCACTACAATTCTTAGATGAAAGCTTCTGAGACTTTGCCAGACTGGTAAGGGCCTTCAGGCAGGGCCACAGGCAGCTGTCTGTGAGCATTTTCATTTTTAGTTTATCATTTCTTGTCAACTTGTGTAACTGCCAGCGCTATATTTGGATGTTCTGTTCAGAAACTCTGCTGCCTGAAGAATCCTGTGTTATAAGTTTGATTGAGAGCCTGTCATTGAACCGCTAAAAGATTTCCAATGCTGTAAAGGCAGAAAAAACCCAGCAATTTCACAGACAGGAACCAGGTAGGCTCCATCAAGGCCAACTGTGGTCTAAAGGACCACATATAGAAGGGTCACTGACATGACATGGATATATTTAAATGTATTATTATACCAGAGTGTTTATTATGCTAGATATTAGAGTTGGTGATGCTTATTTAGATATCAAGTTATGAAACATTATAATTAATGTGATTTGGTTATGCTCTGCTTTTGACCTGAAGGAAATGTAAAAGGAGGACATAAGAATTAGATGATTAATCCTCTACGGTCTTCACTCGCTGATTTATAAGTGTGGTTTTTTGTGCTGAAAAGATGCTGTAGAGTGCATGAAATAAAACCCAGTGAGTGTTTAGATGTGCATTAGCTAACGATAACCTACAGAGGCCTAGCATTCAGTAAGCTGCATCTCGCCCATCAAATCAAACAAATTTGACCACGTTCAGTGAAAGAGCACTCCAGTAACTTGCCAAACATGTCGTATTTTTGTTATTGCTAGTTAAAATAGAAGCATCTAATTTGCCAGCTGGTAAATTCTGAATTTTAGGTTAGTTAGGGTAAGGCTTCATAACCACTTCATCCTGCACTTTCTATACATCAGTAGTGCCTCTTATTAGACATTCCCTGCCTCCTAAATGCTCAGCACTTCCTAACTTCACCCTCACATGAAATGTGTAATCTCTGAGCCTAGGATAGGACTGGATGATGTCACTGAAATTATATCATCCAGTTGAGGTAATTTCAGTAGTAAAAAGTAAATTTAAAAGCCTCTGAAGACTGTGCAGTTACTTTGATGTAAATGTAGTTGAATAGTCCTAAACTACTGCCAGTTTAAACTAAAACAGATTTTCAGGTGCGTTTATTTTTTTAAGGTTAAAGAGCTTCATAGTCTTATTTATCCAAACATCTGGCAGCGTTTTCCAACAATGTTTGTTCATTCTTGAATTTTAATTTTTATTGCTGTATTAGAATAATTACTTAATTATAATTACCTATTTAATTAAACCTTACTTAAGTCACAACTGGCTATCTTTACCCATCAAAACATTCATCTCCATTAATGTCTCTTAATCAGGACTTAATCTGTTCTTCCTCTAAGGTGATGAGACTTCAAAGTGAAATTTTGCCATGTGCTAAAATGTAGTAGAGCAGGGAGCCATCTTGCTATTATGTTCATTACTGATTAATGGCCCTCATAATTTAGTACAAAGTGACATTTACTAATTGTTTGTTTTGTCAGACCAGCAGCTCAAATATACCATCTGCAACATTTACAAGCACTTCACACAAAGACATGTGAAATGCTGGACATTACTGTGGTTTGAAAGTTGTTGTAAAGAATCATCTGTTTAAAAAACAAAAGTTGTGAAAGTTAACAGGCTAATGGCACCGGCTCTAATGTCCAGGCAATTATAAAAATTCAATTCAATTTCAATTCTGTTTTTATTTATATAGCGACAGTTCATAACAATAGTCAACTCAAGGCACTTTATACTGTAGGGTAAAGTCTACAATATTAGAAGAAACTCCAACAATCACATGAACCCCTCTGAGCAAGCACTTGGTGATAGTAGGAAGGAAAAACCTCCTTTTCACAGGAAGAAACGTCTGGCAGAGCCAGGCTCAGCGAGGGGCAGCCATCTGCTACAACGCAAAGAGAAGAGGGCCGAGAGAAACAGGACAAAAGGCAAACTGTAGAAGAGAGAGCCAGAGCTTAATAATTCCTAATGATTAAATACAGTAGTGGTGTATAAACACACATGCACACAGTGAAAAGAGGTCCAGGTCATGTTTGTAAATGAGAACTAGTTCTCAAACATTTTTACCTGGTAAAGTAAAGGTTTAAAAAAAAAAAAAAAAAAAAAAGGTGATTGAAGAAGAAACACTCAGTGCATCATAGCAGTCTAAGCCTATTGTAGTGTAACTAAGGGTTCAGGGTCACTTTTGATCACTATGAGCTTTATCAAAAAGGGAAGTTTTAAGCCTAATCTTAAAAGTAGAGTGTGTCTCCTGAATCTAAAGTAGGAGCTGGTTCCATGGTAGAGGGGCCTGATAGCTGAAGGCTCTGCCTCCCATTCTACTTTTGAAAATTCTAGGAACCAAAAGTAAACCTGCAATCTGACGTGCTCTGTTAGGATAAAAAGGTACTGTGAGGTCTTTAAGATATGACGGGCCTGGTTATTCAAGATTTTGTATGTAAGGAGAGGGATTTTAAGTTAACTAGTGAATTTAACAGGGAACTAGTGAAGATAAGTTAATATGGGGGAAATATGGTCTCTCTCTTTGCAGTTCCACTTAATAGAGTGGTGAAACAATAATGGTAGATGCTTTTATTCAGAACTCAAGGGGCCACTGACTTGTTTGGTGAGCATTAAAAACGATAAAAAAAGATGCACAAGGAGAAGCATTAATGCTTGGCCTCCACTTTTTTCCTTAGTGGAGAAATGTGATCAGTGCTATTTATTTTTTGTCTGATTGCCAGAAAAAACAAAAACCTAAACAAAAACTGCCAAGTTGAATTTCATGAACCTATTAATAGAGCATTTGCTTTGGCAGGGGATGCACTCTTAGAGTGCCTTTCTGGGTGGCTAAAGGGACTTGGCTAATGGCTTTTTTTGACCCAAATACTGATTGGTAGACCCACTTCTCAAGCTCGTTCAAATCTGTGGTTTGATCTTATTTCCATTTCCCAGGTGCCCTAAGCGAGCGTAAGAAGGTCACTCTTGGTACACAGCCCACTGTGCTGAGGACCTTCAGATCCTTGTCCACTTCCAATGTCTTTGCCTGCTCTGACCGACCCACTGTTATCTATTCCTCCAACCACAAGCTGGTGTTCTCCAACGTCAACCTCAAGGAGGTCAATTATATGTGCCCACTCAACTCCGAAGGCTACCCTGACAGGTCAGCAGCAGAGCTTTTCTTACTTTACATTTTATCAGTCTGTAGCTTTGTGGGAAATTTATCTGTTTTCTTTTTTGTGCTCTGAAGAGTTCATAGCTGTGAGCCCTTCACTTCTTTTGTTTTGATCCTCGAGCTGGCGGAGCTGACTCAGATATTGTCTACTTTGATTACAGATATATACAATTCCACTTTTTGATTTGCCGATAGTAGGTGTATTTCTTCTTTCCCCCCCTTACTAATGCTGCATTTTTCATCACAGTTTGGCTCTGGCTAACAACAGCACTCTGACCATTGGTACCATCGATGAGATCCAGAAACTCCACATTCGCACTGTTCCCCTCTATGAATCTCCCAGGTCAGTCTCCTTTGTCAAATATTGAGTTAGAACTGAACTTGAAATGAGCATTTCACGTTCATCACCTGTGCAAATAATGCTGTTTGTTCTTCATGTTTGCAGTGATTTTTGCCCATTTATTCTGACTAGCTACTCTATCCCATTTGTTACATATGTGCTGGCTCATTTCTTGTTCCCTATTGCCTGAGTGTCGTGCATGACTCAGTTTTGTTTGATAAGGTAGTAAAAGGTCGACTGTTGTTGCCACCCTCTTAAAATAATGGCCTAAGTCATTTTTTAACAAAAGTTTTATTTATGCCTAAATCATATTTTCAATGTTTGGTTCAGTTTTTTGTCTTTTGAAAAAAAAAAAAAACTGGAAAAAGAAAGAAGACTCGGACCATTATTTTAAGAGGATGATGATGTTATCTAGTCAGAAAACACAAAGCAGAGTCCCCTAGGTGCTTTGTTTTGTTCAGTTTACCCATTTCCATATTCACTAACATCTTTCTTCCCCCGTCTCATCTCTCTCAGACGGATCTGTTACCAGGAGGTTTCCCAGTGTTTCGGAGTTCTGTCTAACAGGGTGGAGATTCAGGATGTGAGCGGCACCACATCTGCTGTACGGCCCAGTGCAAGCACTCAGGTACGGTAACTCCGTGTTGTGTTTGGATTCCAAACACCCGGGAGCTTGTTTGTTTTGCACTCTAACCAGGCATCCTGACTGAGAATATTATTCACAAAATGACTCTGGGAGCTTTCCAAGTCAACAAATAGCTCATCTTGTTAGTCACCTAGGAGGTCTGCTAGAACCTGAATTTCTAAACCAGGATTTAAATCTCCCTTCTTTGGTATTCAGTTATCACTTTACTTAATCGGCCTGAGAATTATAATCTGAGCATAACTGAAGCTATTACAGTAAAGGGTTTTCTGTTTATGCCTTAACAATATTATTAGCAACTGCTGCAAGTCTTAAAAGGCCTGAAATTAAAATCAAGAGTAATAAGGTCTCAGAGTTTATATTTCCTAAAATGTTCCTGTATTAAGTTAAGGAAATCTGAGCAAGTGAGATTCATTTTGTAAATCACTTTTTTCTCCCTTTGTTTTGATCACATTTATTTATTTTAGAATGTGCTTAAGTGGTCTGTTAATTGAACACTAACCTAATAACATAATGGAAGTAGTCCTCTGCTTCCAATTATGTTTGTTGTAGTAGATTTTAGCACTTCAGATGTAAAAAAGTAGATGACAGCAGGGAATTTGTCATTTTCAGCTTGAAGAGAAAGCACGTTGTACCAGCTAGAGAACAACATATCATGCTGTGCTCACATCTGTGTTCACATTCAAACCTACAGTAATTAATGAACATAACCGGACTGATAAAAGGTAAAAGAATATAATGTCATAACATTTGCCTTGTTCACTCTACTTCTTGCCAATAATTCGTTAAGGGTGTTTCTGTATGGGTGACAAATGTTAACAGTAATAGAAAGTGATGAGTTTAGTTCAGAGTGCAAGTTTTAAGTCAGCATGTGTTCCTTACTATAAACGAAGTCCTAGTAGAAGGACGTCTTCCAAATTGGTAGAAACCTATATCTGGGCTGTTATTTTGAAGCATTATCTTTAAGTGTGATTTATTAATCCACTTTACCTTGTAAAATTATAGCTGTAAGCAGCAATGAGGGGACCAAGCAGCAAGATGCGACAGTTGCTAGGAAACAAGTTGTGAGTTTAGGGACGAAAAGGTGTTAAGATCTTCCAGCAAGTCGTATGGTTTTTGGCGGCTTTGCCATCGAATTCTATTAATTTTTGCGGGCAAATGCTTCTGCAAACTAAAATGAAATGTGATAACTTTTGTGAGGCTTGCTATGAAGATCATGTATACCAAGTTTCATGAAAATCTGACAAAATTCGCAGCCTGTGGAAAAATGTCCACGTCATGTCCACTTAGTATCCAAGAAATAGTTTGAAGGATGCTTCACTTTAGCCCTACTGCTCTGAGTATTTTAAGTTCTTGTTTAGAGATCCTTATGTAGTGGCAGTGATCATATAGGGATTAGTTTAGTAGGATTACAAATGAAGAAGCAGCTACATTCAGCTGCCCACTTGCCACAAGGGGTCGCCACAGCGGGTAACTTTGCATCTTTGATTTGGCAGGATTTTACACTGGATGCCCTTCCTGACGCAACCCTATAGGGGGATTAGTGTCGACATCTATTCCAAATAAGGAGGACAAAATTAATATAGCAGCAATAAGAGTAAATGTATGATAATAACAAGAGTTCTAATGATTATAGCTTAAGTCTACTTAAAAAAAAATTCATTTTGATTTCCAAGGAATTATAATTTTTCAGGAACCTTGAGAAATTATAATTATTGTCAGAATATTTACCCTTTTAAGCCATGTACATAGCAGTGGAGTGCAATGAATGAGGAGAGATTTGGTCCATCGTCTTCTTACTTTGGCAATCAGTGGAGCTAAATTTATCTGTTTAAAGAGTTCCCATCAAATTTTGACGGCATGGAACATAATCATCTTTTGTTTGATTTGTTGACAAGAAGCGTGGATGATGAGGTATTAGTTGCCAAGAAAAAAATAGAACCAGAGTTTAAAAGGGATTCTCACATGGAGAGCTAATCAAAAATGTTCAGACTTACACTGACAGCATGTATTATGTCTGCTCAGCTTGGCTCTTTATCTTCTCCAAGGGGACAGATGTGGACTTTTATTTGTGTTTGCATTTACTGCCAGAAAGCCTCTCACATGTGATGACCAGAATGATGTTTACCTGATTTTAAAATGCTCCACATCTGCTGCCACAGATGGTGCCGGCTGTGCTGTTCACACAGCTCATGTTGAAATGGGGATTTGAATTGTTTTATAAACCTGTGTTTGGCTTTGTCTGCCCTTCTCTTGCTTTTTCCATCTCATCTGCATCCTTCTAGGCTCTCTCCAGCAGTGTTAGCTCCAGTAAGCTCTTCCCCAGCAGCACTTCTCCCCACGAGACCTCCTTTGGGGAAGAGGTGGAGGTTCACAATCTGCTAGTTGTGGATCAACACACTTTTGAAGGTGAGACCGCTGAATGTACATTTCCATTTGAACGCAGAGCTGGTGATTTATATGGAGCATATGAGGGTAAAATAAAACTTGATGAATATTTGATCTTCAAGAGGGGGGAAAGACTCATTTTACCAATAAAGTTTGCATTTTTCTTTTATTTAATCTCATTTTCTCTTTAAATATCTGGTTTTTTGTGTTGTTTTTTTTTGTGCTCTATGATTGTTAAAAGGTTCAGAAAATAAAATTATTTTGGCATTCTGAATCTAAAGCAAATGGCGGGCTTTTTATGGAATAACTGAATGATTGAACATTTTGGGAGTAGTGCAAACTATCTCCAAGTTGAAGCCCAGGCAGGATTTCCCTCGGTCTGATTTGCAATGCAGATTTTACTGCACCAAGCCTTCCTTTTAAATACCCAGGCATGATCATGCTCAGATAAATCAGGGTATGTTATATGTTAATAATATGTAAATAAGGGACTGTGTCTACATTTCATTCTGCTTTATTAATGTGCAATCAGATAACCACTCATTTAGATGTTGTGAGTTTTTCATCAGATATGGAGGCACATTCTGATGCATTGGAGGGCAGATCCTGATTTGTATGCCATCATATTTTATTAATTACCTCCACCTACACTGCCTAGGTTAATGAGCAAAACAAGCAATAAAAATGAAAAATGTCCTTACTAGACAGGTGCAGTAAAACTATAAAGAGAGTGAGGGAGATTTATAAATTCCTCAGTATACACACAGATGCAGGGGATCAGTCTGGTTTGCTACATTATCCTGAAAGTCTTGCTCAGTGTCATACAATGAATTTGGCATTTAACACAAATGGGGAAAAAAAACTGTGTAGTGGGCCAAGAAGAATCACACAGACCTGTTTAAATTATATACAGGATGAGAGGACAAAAGCATGTTAATTATTTAACCCTCTACTAACATGGAATGAACTGTGTGAACAATTATCAGTGGGTGTGTGGAACATGAGTTTGTAATGGATACATGTATTAATGAATGTATTGTACAGTGTCATAGAGTTACTGCACGACATTGTTTAATCCAATGTAAAGTGCTGCTGAGATTTCATTATTCAGATAAACTTGAGCAAGATAATTCTGGAGTGCTCACCTCAGTGTGCTAAATGCAACTGGAGAGGATGGGAGAGGGAGAACTGTGCCTTGTCCTGGTTTTTGTTCAATCGGTGTCGAGCTGGTCTGCTTTTTGGCTACAGTGTGAACTGAAAAGTAGTCCACTTCTTGGATATTGTCTTTGTTAGGAAGTGTGTACATTTTTAAACACTAACAAGACTCATAACTTCTCAGTATTTATTGAAAAACAAACTCCTTTAAACAGAGCAGAATAGAGGGGTACTGCTCTGCGAGTGGACGTTGTAAACGGTAAATTGTGATGGGACAGTGTGACAGGGTTTGTCTGTGGTAGTTTTTTGTATAGTGTACTATAGTAATTTTTAAAAACCTGCCTGGCTATTCATGCTTGCCTTGTCCAGTTTTATTGTAACCAAGTTACACTGTTTCCTTTAAATAACAGTAAATATAAGAGAATTGCTCTTCAATTATTAACAAAAACGTTCATGAAAAAAAAGACAGGCGTTAAATCCAATTAACAGAGAAACGCATTGTTCTTTTGTTTCTAACTCAAGCATTTGTATTTTATGTATCTGTCAGTTCTGCATGCCCATCAGTTCCTCCCCAGTGAGTATGCCCTCAGCCTGGTGTCGTGTCGCCTGGGAAAAGACCCGTCTGTGTATTTTATTGTCGGTACCGCCATGGTGTACCCAGATGAGGCTGAGCCCAAGCAGGGACGCATCGTTGTCTTCCACTACACTGACGGTCAGTAACCAAGCTTTAGTCAGGTTTCTCCACTTGCAGCAAACAGGCCTAAAAACACTTTTCTGTCTTGTTCCTCAGCCTTATCCCGTTTGTCTTCTCACTGAGCTCATTTTGCCTTGCTCTCTTTATCCTTCACCTGTTTTCATTTTCTCCTTCCACCCTCTGTCCTGTATTTCACGCACGAACACTTTGTCCTGCCATGCTCCTGTTTCCTCCTCACTTAATCATTTTCTTATCACTTCTTATCAGACGTTCCTCCTCTCAACACTACTGATTCTTCTCATTTCCTTTCACACTGTGCCCCTCTCAGGGTGCATTGCGTGTCTTTCATTTATCCTCCTACAGCTCTTCATTTTGCCCATATCCTCATTCTGAATGCATCTCCTTCTTTTCTTCACTTTTTCCACATCTCTCAATAATTGAGCAATAGTCATTTTTTTTGTAGGTGCTAGTTTAACTCAGTATTTCCTGTCTAATGCTTTGAATGTTAACACAACACTGACTGACAGGCATTGTGCTTTTTCCTGCAGGTAAGCTGCAATCCGTGGCCGAGAAGGAGGTGAAGGTAGCTGGTCCAACTCCATGGTAGAGTTCAATGGCGATTATTGCTGGCCAGCATGAGCAGCACAGTGAAAGTGGTCATTGTGTCATTATCTGGACTTCAAAAAAATCCTGTTTTTTTTTTTTCTTTACTGAGCTGCACTTATAATCATGTTTGAAGACCTGAAGAAAATTGTAGCTTGAAGGTTAAATGACTTTAATTTGTTAGATTCTATCTTTGCTCTGGGGCCACGGTAAAAAAAAAAAAAAAAAATTCTTGCACAATTAAATCTTTACCTCTTCAGCCTTTGGGAAGGTGCCTCAGTCAAGTGCACACTCTCTATTGCAATTGCTTTCACTTCCCACGTCTACAGCTGCTCAAGTTCAGCTTCCAACTAGAGAAACTTTCACTCAAATCCTCCTTAGCAATACGTAACTGAACGAAAGGCAGAGTTACATAACACTA
>JAMQGT020010392.1:0-20819 GCA_024447675.2 Pterophyllum scalare
CAATTTATCTGTCAGATACATTTATTGCCTGCTCAGCAATTCATCAGTGGCTTTGTGTTTTTAACATCTGAACCCTGATTAAAGATTAAATTGACTTTACCGTCATCTGCACCCGAATCACTCATTAATTTGCAAACCATCTGTCTCTTTCTGCCCGTCTTCATGCCTGCTTCTGCAAAATGACAGCGAGTATCATTTTTATTCTTTATTTTTTTCTAAACACGACAAGACGTCAGAGAAAAAAAGAAAAGAAAAAAACACAGAAGGTGAGAGTGTTTATGCACCGCTGCAGATTCTCCACCGGTGCTTTTGTCCATCTGTCCCGACACCGCTGCTGGCTCTCAACGTTATAACATGCGATACATCTTTCAGTTTGCTCTTTTAATGCTCAATCTCTCGTCTGCTGTTTCTATCCTTCACCAGCGTGTCTCCCTGCCTACCTGTGCATTTAAAGAAAAGAAAAAAAAATTTTTTTTCTCTGCATCTTTCATCCCAAGTTTTAGCTTTCACAGCTGAACTTCTGCTGCTCCCTTTGCCATCTCCTTGGCACAAGCGACTTGCTTCTTTCTGTACTTTCTATGCAAAGTCAGACTTCCGACCTTGAATGACCCGCCATTCTCAATGAAAGTTAAGAAAGGAAAAACGCTTTTTGATGGCATTTTGAATATCCAGCCAGCAGAGACTGTTACAACCTTGCCCTTCTGTTGAGAATCTCAGATGTGGGAGTTTCAATTATCATGCGTGAAGCGTGACAGCCTGCTTATTCCTGTTACCTGTGATGTCTCGCACATTCCTTCCACTTGCTGCTATGATTTATTTATTATCTTATGGCTTATGGGAGGTTATGTGAGCCGCTCTGAAGTCACAGATAATACTGCATATTCTCTTTCTCGGGGACAGTAATGAGCAGTTCTATTAATATTTCCCTCTCTAAGCTGTATTTGGTTAAAGCTAATGCTTTTTTTTTTTGTCTTTGCTTGTCTTGCTGAATGCACAGTGAAGGCAGGATCGCAGCCACTGCTGACCAAACCAGGCAGGGATTTCTGTCTTTTAATATGTAAGAGGTGAAAAGTTTGCTCTGCTGAAGGAACCATCACCATGTTTTTAAGTTTATTGTGCTGCTGAATTAATCCCCAGAGGCAGTTTGTTCCTGCTTGCTTGTCAGTGGGAGTTAAAGGTGAAATAATGCAACACCTTAAGAATTAGTTGGTTTTGGCATTCCACGCATCTGTTTCTCTACTTAAGATACAGAACTCTAAAAATAAATAGATAAAAATACCAACAAATACAGATCTTATTTATAAAAGAAAATGGTGCATTAGGACTCATTACAGTCACCTTTTTGTGCTCTCAGCGCAGGATTTTTTTTTTTTTTTAAAGTGGACCTACAGTATTATGCTTTTTATTTTCAAGGCTGTTTTTTTCCTCTTCTTCTTGACTGTATTATATTAGTGATGTGGGATATACACAATATATAACCACCCACCTGCTGCTTATTGCAAAGGGGCAGCCAATCAGTGTGTTTAAAGGGAAAGGAGCTAAAAGACTTGTTTTAGGCAACAGATGAACTGAGGAGCTGCACCATAAGTATCTTATTTTTTTTTTAAAAAAAGACAATGCTACATTTCAAATTCTTGAAATCATCACTAAACTGTAGCCGTCATCTTGCAGTTACACTAATATGTAATAATTGAACTCTTCCCTTCTGATCAGTCACACTTAAAATGTAGTGAGAAACATGGTGCTTCACTGAGAATCGTGGCAGGGTGCTGCCCGCAGTGATCAAACTCTCGTCGTAGTCTTCTTCACCGCTTTGTTTTGATCAGAGTCATTAAAGAAAAGGAGACGTCACACTAATATGCGTTTCACTCCTTCCTCCGTGTGTTCAGTTTTATTGCTGCTGTGCGTCAACCTTAAATCAATTTTCTTGCCTTTCGTCTGTAGTTAAATATCAGAAACTGGCTTAAACGTGACAGCATTTGTTGCTTTTGTCATCTGTGAAGCTTTAAGGCAGCTGATGGGTTTCAAGAGCTTAAGACATAAAATGTGGTTTATCGAACTTACATTTTGAAAAATAGCAACAGTTGGATTATTTAAGGAGTTATATATTTAAACATTATGTACCACCGTAGTACTCCAAAGTACTACCCAGCAAACATCTCAGCGTTAAGTCACTGATGGCTGGAGGTCATTTCTTGACATCTAGTCTTGGTTGCCGTTCGCTTGGCGTACATCTTGAACGTTGCCTGGATGTCGTCTTAGATTTTTTTAACCTCTCACTCTGGGTTCCATTCCGCATTAACTAACTACACACAGAAAGTCTCGTTTCACAGGTTTATGATAATGACAACAGCCTGCACCGATGGTTGAGCAGTCCAAACAAGTTAGGGCCATTAAAAGCAACAAATGTGACTAAATTTACATGTAGATCAAAGCAAAAGGCTGAAAAGCGTTGTGTATATTTAAAAAAAAAATAAAAATCGGTATGTAGAGCGAACACTGTGTGGCTGTCTGGTCGCAACCATTTAACAACTAAATTAGTTGCCAGTCAATCAAAGACACATGCCTTTAAGTTTTTGATTGCAGCAATCTGATTTATATGTGTTGCTCTGTCTGACTGGACCTCTACTGCATGTGAAGCTTTTGCCATCGCACAGAGATAATGTCGCTGCTTCAACCACGTTCGCCCAACAGTACCAATAAACCTCTGGCGAGTACCTGGAGCAAAACTGTGCGACCCATGTTTGTTGTAATGAGGTTCAACGGTGTGGTTCTTATTGTTCTTGGATAACAATGGAGCTCCACAGCACACAGGGCTACGAGATAGAAAGCATCCGATGCACTTCTAAGTGGATCCATTTGTTGTTGGTTTTTGTTTCATGGGATATGTTGACAGGAGGAAAAACATGGATAATAACCCGATGAACAGCTGACAAATTAGACGCTGATCTTTTAAAAGAGACTCAGAAGAATGCACTTCCAGGAGGTATTAGTAGGGAGAGACAGCGCCTTGTTCCAACTTCCTCATATCGGTCAATTAGCTTACATAAGCAGTGCAGATTATTGGTTTCTTTAGAGGTGAGAAGGTTATTGATGATAATTGTGCAAGAGCAGAATGAGATTCTTTTTTAAACAAGCGTCTCTGGGGAACACAAGTAAAAGAGGAGGTGACAGGGAAAGAGATGAAGAGGGGGATACCCAGGAGAGACATTTCTGAGCAGCTCGTTAAGACTTGTCTTACTAAACAGAGATAAGTACTTACATAACTAGTATAGAACATTCCATTCTGCATCAGGACGCAACGAGGAAAAGGGACAAAAACAGAGAAAGACAGAGAGGAGGAAGGTAGGCAGAGAGGAGGAACAGCAAGGTGATGGGACAGGTAAAAGTGGAAGAAAATGAGGGAAGATGATGAAAGAGGGAGGCAAAATGGTACAATGAGGCAATGATGAAGATAAGGTTGGGGGGTGGGGGGTGGAAACAAGAGTGAAAGAAAAGTTGGAAGTGCACCGTAAGCAAAGGAAATAAGCAGGAAAAAAAAAAAGAACGAGGGGTCACAGCGCCAATGTGTACAGATGTCAAAGGCAGTGTGGGGAAAACAGGAGAAGAAGATGACAACGCAAAACCCCCCAAAAAACAGTTGTGATAAAGCAGAACACGAGCAAAGAAGGGAAGGAAGACGAGTGGATGACGGTGCAAAATGAGCGGAAGAAATGGACGAGGAGGGTGAGTGGGACAGGAAGGAGAAATTAGATGGAATGACAGCAGAGGTGAAGGGGAAAGTGAGGGAAGAAAGGAAGAAAAGGGGGAGAGAAAAGATCAACAGGAGGAGAAAATGAGAGAAAAAGGGGAAGTGGAGGGTTAGTGACAGTTTGTCCCCGTCAGCCAGAAATTGCAGTCAAGAGATCAGGAGGACAATCAGGAGCTGCCAGGATCAGCAAACACACAACCCCCAACCCCCACCCCCCCACACACACAGAGTGCATGCACAGGCAGCTATATAACGCAATGAGTCAATACAACAAAGAACACCACGCAGACATGCACAGACATTTACAGCACTCAGTCTGAGAACTGCAACAGTTTTAGATTAGCTCCATGTCTTACAAAGTGTTTGCAAGTTTCAATCAGCTCAATATTACACTGCATGTTTGTGAGAATCCAAACTAAATATTTAAACAGATTTTGTTTCCAGCACTGGCAGAAACATGAAAGGAAACCGAATACTTTCACTGACATTTTGGGAACTTTGCTTTCTGGCACAGAGTGAGATGAAAAGACACTACACAGCCTCACAGTGAGTACATGGATGTGTTACCTCTGGAAAGAACCATGATAGTAGTTTTTTTCACACCCTGTCTACTATCTACTATCGACTAAATGTTGGCTGCAGGTCTGGATACACCATACAGTAGCACATACCTGTGCATAAAATGCCAAAGATTTTCATCATAGATGTATAAAAATGGAGGGCTGTAACTTTGAGGTTTGAATCCAAGCTTAAACAAGCATTGCTGAGACTGGGACCGCTCAGGTTGCAAGAAGTCGTCCAGTTGTATCGTAGTCCAAAGGAAAATTACCCTATTTCTTACATATCACCTTAGACTTTGATAGGTTTATGGTCTCAGTTGTTTGATCCAAGTTTTACTGACTAGTCAATTTCATGATGTGGTTCACAAAGTTAGAGTTAACAAAGATAACATTTCCTTTATATCTCACATGATTTTAACCAGCTAACCTGAGCGTGGCATCTTCTCATGTGCCTCTCAGCACCAAAGCAAACAACCATATTTCCCAAAATGCCATAAGCCAGAGTATATCCAAATGAACAACAAGGAGTCTTGACCTGCGTCTGTGAAACTTAATGAATCCTCAAAGAATAACTCTGGTTTACTACAACTCAAGTCTCATTTTCATAGTTTTGGGCATCATTCATCAAAGCTGGTTGGAACAAAAGTCAATTAGGAAGAGGAACATGAACAAATACAGGATCAGACAGGCTATTACAGCAACAGACCAATAAGATTATCAAAGACACTTCAGTAATTAACAACTCATTGCGGGAAAACTGTTAGAATTGTTGATATGGTACGTGGAAGTGGGCAACCAGTCTTTAGATTGTGACTGGATGTTTAAACCTGATAATATACACTCACTGGCCACTTCTGTTAGCTACACTTGTTCAACTGCTTGTTAACGCAAATATCTAATCAACCAATGATGTGGCAGCAACTCGGGGATGTAGACATGGTCAAGACGAGCTGCTGAAGTTCAAAACGGGCAACAGAATAGGGGAGAAAGGTGTTTTAAGTGACTTTAAATGTGGCATGGTGTTGGTGTCAGACAGGCTAGTCTGAGTATTTCAGGAACTGCTGATCTGCTGAGATTTTCACAACCATCTCTTTGGTTTACAGAGAATGGTCTGAAAAAGATAAAATATCCAGTGAACAGCAGTTCTCTGGGTGAAAATGCTTTCTTTATGTCAAAGGTCAGAGGAGACTGGCCAGAGTGCCTCCAGCTGAAGGCAATAGTAACTCAGCCAAGGTGTAAAGAAGAGCATCTCTGAACGCACAACACATCGAACCTTGAAGCAGATGGGCTACAGCAGCAGAAGACCACACCGGGTGCCACTCTTGTCAGCTGAGAACCAGAAACAGGCTACAATTCACACATGCTCACCAAAACCGGACAATAGGAGATTGGAAAGAGTGCAGGTTTAGCTCACCAGGTTTAGCAGGTGACCCACGTGACCACAGTGTACCCATCGTCTGATGGCTGCTTCTCACCATGTCACAAAACTCAAACCATCTTAAACTGGTTTCTTGAATGACAATGAGTTCACTTCACTCAAATGGCCTCAACAGATTTCAACATGTGGTGGAACAGGGGATTCACATCATGGATGTGCAGCTGACAAATCTGCAGCAACTGTGTGATGCTGTCATGACGGTATGGACCAAAATCTCTGAGGAATGTTTCCATTACCTTGCTGTATTTGTGCAATGAAGAATTGAGGCCATTCTGAAGGCAAAAAAGTAAATCAGAACTAGCAAGGTGTACCTAATGAAGTGACCAATGAGTGCAAGTTTTAGTTTTACTTTTGGTCTTTGCTTTTTTTTTTCCAAACTTGCAGGTTTGGAAAAGCCCAACTGGCTCCAGTTCCTTGCCATAGTTGATGATGTCCTCAAAATCAGCAAGTTCGGTGAATCCAAAGTACACCGCTAACAGGACTGATGCCAAAAATGTCAAATGAGAAAACTGTGATAAACCAAAATTATCCAAGGCTTTCATACCTTGATGGATGCTTTGAGCAAAATGATCACTTTGTGCAATTCTCTATAGCAGGTGGGTATTTGTGCATGCTTTGGTCTCCTTACCACATGTGGTACAGGCATGGGCTGTGGGGCCATGGGCGCTGGACTCCACTGTGTGGTCGACATGGTCTTATTTTGCCAGTTTTGGCCACCTGTCAGCTTCTTCTCTCCAGGCTGGCTCCACTGCATCTCTGGCCTGTGGAGGTCGAGCAGAGCAACAAAACAAGCTCTCTGTCAGGATTTCTTTTCTTTTTTTTTCCTTCTTTAAATTCAGTTTCACCTGCTTTACCTGAAGACTCTATTACACAATTAGCCAATTACTTTTAGATGATTTAACATCTTTAAAGTCTACTGTAATGGGCCACAGTTGTAATTGGTCACAAATGCACGCGTACATTAAGCAGTTTATAATAAGTCTGTTATTTTAATATTCATGCTGAAAGTTGTCTGTAGAGTTTCCTGAGCAAGAACAGTTTGAAGGTGTATATTTATTTTGCTATTGCAGGGATTACAGGCACAATTCAGAAAAAGCATCATCACGACTCAACAAAACTTACTTTTTGGCAGGGGTCCCACCAAACTGCAGATCTGTGGAGGGTTGGAAACGGAGAAAGTGAGTGATCGTAGTTATAAGAGTAAAATGAAAGGAGAGGCAGGAAAGAATTTCAGCCTTAGATGCTGTTTGTCTCTCTCTTTGCTTTCTTCTCTAATTTCCTCATGAAAAGAGGTAAATTTCTGCAAGCAAATAAATTCCAACCAAACAGATGAAGCGAAAGTAAGAGAAATATGCAATTATATTTATATGTAAAAGCAACGGTAAAACTGAATGTGTCTTTAAGAGTCTGTAAGAGTACAGTGCATGCATGTATTCAAGGTCAGGCATTGCATGTGCCACATTATGTAACTGAGTTTTTCTCTTTGCTGATCTATTCACATGAATCTTGACACTCACTGCCCACGAGATTGGCCAGAGACGAGTCGAGGTCGTTGGCTAGCAGCTTTCCTCCAGGATGGATGGCCAGTTGAGGGGGAGGTGGAGGAGGTATGGTGTGTGTGGGAACTGTAGGCTTTAATAGGTCTCCTAGAGCATCAAAACCTGAAGAAGAAATCAAGTTGTACAAGCAAGTGAGATTGGGTGGGAGACTACGCATTTTTAATAAGACCAGCTGGTAATAATGGGCAGAAATACAGAGAGAAAAAGCAGGATCAAGCACTTTCCATTTAATTTAATAGAGTGGCAGACTTGACCATTTGATAAACCCTTTCCCTGAACAGCAACCGTTCAATTACAAATTAGAAATTGTAACTAGGCACAGAAGGCCTGTCAAGCTTTGGATTTCTCCATATGCCAAAGCAATAAAATAAGATTTTCAAGAAAAAAGAACCAAAAGGCTTCATATATCACTGTTTCCCTGCTTTAATGTGAGCTGCACATTTTAGCTGCAGCAGCAACCAAGCATTTTATTAGCCAAATGCATTTTATGGGGTTACAAGTAACAAACCCAATTAGAGCAAAGCATACTGTGTAGGATGTCCCATTGCCAGCTATCTCTGGAGGTGTTACAAATGTATGTCATTGTACTTACAAATGTAAAAAAAACAACAAAAAAAACTAACCGGTGTTAGCACCTCTATCCTGCTTTTTTACATTGGTTTATGCACAGCTTAAGGTCAAAACATGAAATTTCAATCAGGCTGAGGTCTGGACTTTGTATTTTGGTTCTTTTCTTTTTCAGCCATTCTGCTCTATATTTGTTGCTGTGCTCTGGGTCATCGTTCTGTTGCATGACCCAATTTGGGCCAAGCTTTAGCAGATGGACACACATTCGACTCTAGAATACTTTGGTATACAGAGGAGTTCATGGTCAACTCAATGACTGCAAGGTGCCCAGGTCCTGTGGCTACAAAACAAGCCCAAAATCATCACCCCTCCATCACTGTGCCGACAGTTGGTGTGAGGTTATTGTGTTGATATGCTGTGTTTAGTTTTCTCCAAACGTGGTGCTGCACATTATGAAAAAACATCTCCTCTTTGGTCCCGTCTGTCCAAAGGACATTGTTCAATTAGTCTTGTGGCTTGTTCAGAGGTAGCCTTGCAAACCTAAGCCATGCTGCAATGTTCCTTCTAGGGAAAAGAGGCTTTCTTCGGGTAACCCTTCCAAACAAGTCATACTTGTTCAGTCTTCTTCTAATTGTACTGTCATGAAGTTTAACATTAACATGCTAACTGGGGTCTGTAGAGCCTCAGATGTAGCTGTTGGATTTTTTGCAGTTTGCAGTCAGACCTCAACGTGAATTTGCTGGGAAGTCCACTTCTGGGAAGACTGTGTCATGGTGTTAACACACACCTGAATGATCCAGAGATGTGTGTGTTCACTTAATGCATTGATTAGTCCTAATTGTAACAGTCAAATCAGCATCTTTAGTATCAACATAAATGTTGTATCAAATCATTTAGCCAAAATAACCGAATTTCCACTGAAATCAATGCAACAACAAAAAGTTAGACAGGGATGACTTACTAAAGGGAACTAGGGACCATCAATTGTAAGACTGGAAAAAAAAAATCTGAAAATTAATGAGAGAAGCTCATGCTAGAGGACAAAAAAGTTCGGGAGCCAACGTTAAAAAGTTTCTGTATCAGTGAGAAGACATTTAATCCTGAATCTAATGAGAGCAGACTTTGCTTTCAACCTAATTTTCCAACTCTTTAAATACATCAACTTATGGTTCGACCATTTTAATGAAGCAGAGCTGGACAGTTTTGATCTGAGAATACTGCTGAGTTGTGCTTACTTAATATGAACCTCAATCTCATTGCTAGCCTTTCTGTTAATTGAATTCTTTCTCGACCTATTTTTAGCATTGACCCACATGGGATGAGGTGGGTGGAGGGGAGAACTGTGTTTGAAGCAGATATCCTCGACCTAAACCACACACTTTTTTTTTTTTGCCATGTAGCAGCCTTAGTACCGAGTCTTTAATCCCTGACTCACTAGCTTGCAGCATTTGTACCAGATGATTGATTTATCTGTTTGGAGCCGTCATGTACACACCGACTCCGAACAGTGATTAGTTTTGAACATGCATGTGTGCTTCTGTGTGGGAGTGTGTAAAAGCTAACTGTGTTCGTCTCGGTGGTCGGTAGGTGGAAATGACAGGGTAATTTCCTGCACTGGTGTTGATGTGTGTGTCTAGGTGGCTGTGTTAACAGCTCCCCATTGTCACCATTCATTCAGCTAATGGCCCAGCACTACTCTGATGGTGGAAACGAGGAGATGTGACGGTGCATATTCAGAATAGGAAGGGGTCGGTGTGGCTACAATGAGAAGTAAAAGGCAGGCAACGGAAAAAAAAAATAAAAATACCTGGAGAGATTAAGGCAGGAGCAATGCAACAAAAATTACACAAGAACGAGGAGCTGTGAATGCTCTGCTGCTGTGTTTCTGCAAAATGCAGAGGAGGAGAAAGGATAAGGAGGTAAGGCAAGTGATCGGGAAAAAAAGGGAGGAAAAATATTTAGTTAGGAAGCGGTGTGTAGGTCTGACAGTGGTGCTGACACAAGAGATTCAGAAAACACTCATCCTGCTAGCTTAGCAGATGAGAGCAAAAAAGAGAGGATGGAAAATGTAAGAAGAAAAAGGACAGGAAGAAGAGAGAAGAACGGAAATTAAGACAGAAGGAATGATCACACAGGGAGATGAAGAAACAAACCCGGTTTTGAACAATAACCCCCCCACTGTTGGCATTTCCAGTATTGCAGTCACTGTAACAAAAAACTTTGTAAACACAGGTCAGTTTTTTTTTGGTTTCTGAAACCATCACATTGGTAAAGCCCAGTGAATTAAACTGAACCAAGAGAACAAGAGAAAAAAGGTGAAAGAAAGAGTGGAACAAGCTTCCTCAGTAGATCACACAACACTGCAGGGCAGCAAGAAGAAGAAAGCAGAGATGGAGGGAGATAAGCAAGCGGTGTGTGTTGTATTGAACTCAGGAGATAATAACATCAGTGTTAGGTGTTTCAGTGATGGATTTGACAGTCAATAGAGTTTAAGATCAAAGGGAAAGAAGAAAGTAAATCCATATTGAGGATTCAACTGCAAAACACTTGCGCTTACTGCTCAGAGATCTGAAAAGAAAATTTTTAAAACGTTGCATTATTCAAACCCCCTTTTCAGAAATGAAGTACCCACCATCACTGGCTTCATCATACCTAAATACCCCTTAGGGTTGTATTAAGATACGATAGGATCTTTTCAAAAAAGGGCTTTGGCAGCTGGTATGTGAGAGGCAGCAGTGTTGGGACTGAGTAAGAAGAGGCTGCAACAACAGTAATGGATGTAAAAACATATGCTGAAGCCTTAATTTAAAAAAAAAAAATTATGCAAAACCTTTGAAACAGTGGAGGCTCTGTCTCAGACAGCAATGGAGAAAAGCAGGTTTCTTCTCTATAGACTGATGATTTATTTTGTTGCTACAAGTGCTACCCACAGGTATCTAAGTAGTTGATCGAGCTGACAAACTCCCTAGCTGGCTCATAACCCCATAACAGTGGCCTTAAATAGCTGCTGTTTCAGTTCAGGAACTCAGGGCAGGCATGAGTTAGAGTGAGCATTCAGAGGAGCGGGTTCCCAATCAGCCCCTTCCACCATTTCAGGTTTCTGCTGAGGTGAACGATCCGTCAGCAATCTGCTGGTAACTACAAGTTGCTAGGGAAACCTGTATATTCCCCAACCTATTGGTGAGTGGTTGCTGGAGGCAGTCGCTAGGTGAAACAGTGTTGGTCAACATGTCCGCAAACTACTTGCAGAGTGGTAGTAAAACTTAAAGTGCAACACAAACTGGGCAAGTCGGCATCTCCTATGAAAACTATTGGTGACTGAGGCAATCTGCTAGTGATCAAAGAAATCTCAAGGAGGTTTTTGCTGCAGCACCCTCTTTGCAACCGATTTCACCCAGTGACAGTCAGCAGCCTTCAGCAATCACTCACCAACCAACCAACCAACCACTGCTGAACATTCTTCATTTCTGGTTTGCATTACAAGTTTTTCAAATGTCACTACAGCTCGGTGATTAGTTAGCAAGTGTTTGCAGGCCAGTGTTTGGCAGCCTGCTAGAGACCAAAGAAATCACAAGGTTTTTGGTGCAGTACCATCTTGGCGACTAATTTCACCTGACGACAGCCAGCAACCTCTGGCAACTACTCACCAACCAGTTAGGAAATACACATTTTCCCTAGCTAGGGGGCTGCTAACTAGTCTCTAGGCCTGTGTGACTGAGAGCATAAATGCAGTTGGTTGTTGCTTGCCCCCCCACCCAAAGAAAATGCAGCACAACAACACTAAGAAACCCTCCTTGTACACGACCTCATTCAGGGCTTTTCTCCCTGAAGAAAAGCCCTGAATGAGGTCCTGCAGGGGCAGTTCCTGCAGTTGAAACAAAGTAACATCCCCTTCTTCCTGCACTGAAGAACTGTCTATTATTAACTTGATGGCTACATAGAATATGTTATATCATGCTGACAGACTGCAACTAAAACTAACGTCCCTTTTTAGAACATCTGAATCCTCACCACTAAATGATAATAAAACACAGTTTTACGATCAGGAAACTTAATATCAGACCACTATATTCTGTGTTTCCAGCATACCCTTGTTAACATCTATTTTATGCAGGTAATAACTGAAGACACACAGTAATCTTAGGAGGAAGAACAAGATGTGCATTTAATCTCCATCCAAGTGTTTCATCTTGTGCTGCTGCAGCTTCAACGTTAACATGACAAAACTCAATTCAGACTTGTCCTGCCTGAAAAAATGGTATTCTGACTACGCAAAGAAGATTATTATGATGAGTTTACTTAAAACTAACTAACAAACATCAGTACTTTCTAAGAAAGTGTGACTGGTTCACTGATGGCTTGCGTAAGCCTTTAAGTTTTAGTTGTAATAAGAGAAAACAGCACTGACATGACCAGATAAAATCAAACAGATGTACTGAGCAGAAGTAAAGTGGGCCTGTTATACTTGATTTTCTGTCACATATGATTACAATGGTGGATGCTCATATTAAACATGACCACAGTTTCAAATAAGGTCTGCATGAGTAGACTTTAGATCTCTTTAAACACTCAGTTACAGTTTTCTTTCTACTCTTGGCTCTGCATGATGTCAGTCTGAGCCCAATATTGCTAATGGCACACAGTTCAGGCTGCGCAGAACCCTCTCCCTGGCTTGCTGTTCAAACTTTGTTTGCAATGGACAGCCAATCAGCAGAGTTGGCTTAAAAGCAAGGTGCCCTTAAAGGATGATGAGCTGAAAAAGCTTCTTGTATTCAGAGAATGAATTGAGGGGGCAAACCAAGGCCCAGTGTAAGATAAATAAAGATTATTTTCAACTGTGAATCAATAATGTGTGGCTGGCTGTATGCATAATAAGCCTGCTTTAAATAACATGGATATGAAGACACAGTAGATGGTAGCAGGTAGAGCACTTTGATTAAAACAATGAACAGACAGCTTGTTGCCCTTCAGAAAACAAATCTAAAAGCTCACAAAAGCTCAACTACATTTAAGAGTGACCAAAATTCAGACAAAGAATGTAAACATTGCAAAAGAGACAGGAAAAAAAAAAAAGGAATTACTTTGATTTGTGAAATTAAGAAAGGGGAAAAGAAAGGAGGAGGAGAGCAGATGGAAAGGAGTTGCCTGGGTGATTCTTGCCTTGTGAAGTGTGATGGGGAGACGATGAGGCAGAGAGAGAGAGAGAGAGAGATGAAATAAAGGGAGGGAGTAGAGGAAGAGGAAGGTGGGAGGATGGTGTGAACCACAACAGCAACATTAAAAAACAGACGAGCTGAAGCCGACAGATGGGATGGAACAAAATGACAGAAGATGTGCAAGGGGATGCAGACATGGACTCACAAACATGTGTGAGGATGCACTGAAATACACAGATAATGCATGGGTGTGCACACAAAAAGAAAAAGACAGAGAAGCTGCGCGCACACACAGACACACACAGACACAGAGGGATTTTATATGAGATGCTGCCAGTTGCCCAGATGGTGTGTTGCTAGTTGTAGTGGCAGCCTCAACACAAGCACTATTAATAGAAAGAAGTTACTCCACCAAAGCCAGAAACAAGTTACACACTGGAGCCACATGCCTCCAAATGTTAAATCTGAGCAGAGCAGAGGAGACTGACAGGGTTAGACGAGATTAAAGCGAGCAGCTCCTGAACATAGTTGCAACTCAGATCCTTTGGAGTAACAAAAAAACAGATTTGAAACTGTTTGACAAGGAAATGCTACAGCTGTGTAAATGTAGCTAATCCTCCAGATAACAATGATAATGTGACAGAAAATTTCCTTCAGATTTCACCGGGGTGATTTTAGAATATCCTTTCCTCCAGGTTATGATGAGTGATCTAGCTCTGTATGATAATTGAGTTTTGATTAAGTCCTTCCAACAAATGTGAACTCTGTGTAGAGCGCTTGCTGGTTTGAAACAGCTGGACAATTAATCCTGGACAATTTCCAGTGAGGCTGATTGATGGACGCCAGCACAGCAAAACTGGCTGCAGAGAGACCTGCTTAAATACCCTAAGAAAACTTTAAGTACCTTTCCTCAGGTGTGAAATAAGGTCACTGTGGTTAAAATGATGCCCTTTTTTTAAAAAAAAAAATACAAAAACCTTTAATTAATTTAAAGTAAACCCAACAAAGTCAAAGTCCCAGGCAGCAAACTTCCTCCATGCTCCTGCAGTTTAAATCTGCACTTCTTTCTGAAACTCGTCTCTTCCTTTATGATGAAAACTGTCTTTAGATGACCTCCGCAGGTAGTCGCTCTTTTCTGCTGTGCCTTCTCTGGAGTTGTCGATAACTCAGCGTGCCTTAAAATTGTATGCTTTTGCAGTAGTGCCTTGGGACCCAAAAGGGTTGAGAAGTGCTGAGATTGATTGTGTCAGTTGCTGATAGGTTAAAGGAAAGTAAGCTAATAAGAGGGCTGAGAGCCAAAGGCTCAGACCTGCAACACTTAGGAGCCATCACTCCGAAGCTGTTAACATAACAGGCAGGAAACCACAACAACAGAACGCAAGGTGGTTGAAGGATGGGTTCCTACACATTGTCTACTCAATTCAAGAATATTGTTTACACTATAGTCATAGATTTAGCTTCCAGCTACCTCATTCTTTTCTCAGAAGCACCTCACTATTAACAACGATAACAAATGTTAACTAGGGTATTTAACAGTTTTCTGCCAGCTGGGAACGATTTGTATAAGTGCACAAAAATGCAACAGATGAGACATCAAGAAAAACCAATAATGGTTCACTCACACCAGAGTAAAAATAGCACAGCAAACATTTGCAACTAGGAAAACAAAAATTTATGGTTGCCCAGGGATTGCAAGCAGTTCAGGTGACCAACTAATTGAACGTGCAACACCCTCAACCTCTGGGCGACCACATTTGATCACCAGGCAACTGCACAGGCTGCATGGTGGGAGGCATGGTGCCAACTGATAGTATTCTGGTTATATTCCGATATAAAAGCAAGGCTGCCAAGCATCTATGTTGTTTTGTAGTTGCACTGTTGTCCTGCAGCAACACGACCACTATTTGTGAAGTAAATCTAAGGTTTTGGCTACACTTTGTAAGTAGTGAATGTGAGTTTCTGTGTATGCGGACGGCAATAGTTGCAATTTTCAGGGATTTATCACAGTTAATTGTCTTATCACAGACTGCATGCAATTGCCAACTTGACCCCATGCATTGCAAACTGACAGCTGTCTTTTTGCAGTTGTATTGCCATCTAGATGCCCTAAAGTCGCTTTGAAGATGGTGATAAAACTCGAAGTGGTCACAGACTTGGGCCCCGTCTTCAGAGCAAGCATTTCAAAGGCAACAAGATTGCGAGCTCATTGCACACGGTCGCAATTACTTTGGACGTCACTGGAAAGACAACTGAATAACTAAGGGCATGAAAACCTGATATGGGCCAAGGCTAGGTGGTTAGCAGCAACTGTCAAAATTTTTTTTTTAAATGCACCTTTGATAATAAATAAAATACTGATAAGTTTGGTTTCTGAAACCATCTTTTGGGTTTAGGGCCTCTGTAACAAAAGGTTTATGTGGCAGAGTGAGAAAGCTACAAACACCCACCCAATTGCAGGAAAGAAGTCAGAGGGTTAGTAAAATGTTAAGCTTCCATTGCCAGCAAAGCCAAAAGTTATATAATCAAAAAGGCTGAAAAAGTTTAGCGTTCAGTCTGGCTCTGCCTGGACAGTCAGACAGAAGAGGCTTTACCAGCTGCAGGCTGTGGGCCGTTGTTACTGGGTGTGGCCTTATTCCCAAACACAGCATCGAAATCTACGGTCATGGCGGGGCCGGTCTGCTGCAGGGGTTGGCTCTCCAGTCCTGAGGAATGCAATTAAATATGACTGATTAAAGCCCTGTTTGTGTTATTTAAGCTGCGCGAGATAACAGCTGTAGACGCTTTATCTGACACACTTTTACAAAGGAAACAGCTGTACGGGCCCATCAGACAGGCCCAAAGTCACGGCTTTGCTCTAGTAAGGATTCCAACACCTCGTGCTAAACTAATCCCATTAGATTAGGAACATGGATGTTAGAGTCCCAAGTGTACTGCCATTGTTGTTGCTCAGTGACTCAGGATTCTGTGCAGGCTGTCGGGAATGTCAGGCTTTCACAGGAGAGTTAAGCCAGTGCACGAAGAAATCCACTGACACACCTTTTTGTCTTTCTGTTTCCATCTGCATCCCCGTTGGGGATTAGGACTTGAAGCCTCAGAGAGTGGGAGTCTTTGTGGGATCCACGAAACAAAAATATGTGCCAAAATAAAGCACCGCTATAATTATCAACATATAAAATGCCACTGTTACAACTTTCGGAAAAAGTCACCGATAAACTATGATGGACTTAACAACTAGCATCCTACTATTTATACACCTGGAATTGGCAATCCTGTCATGGCACAAGTTGCTGACTCTCTCTGTGTGGATGTAAAGGAAGAAGTTGAAATTTTGGAAAAAGTTCACTAATTTCTGAGGGATGCACCAAGCTGATATTTATGAGACACTGGTTTGGAATAGACTTAAAAAGCTAGATTGGGTAGTGCTGGCAACTGCCTGATAATTGGGGTCCAATCTATTCAATTAAATTATATGTTGTGTTGTGTTGTGATACCACATTGTAGCAGCAGTGCACCAGCTAACATAGCAAGGAGCTATTTAAAGTTTGTTTGTTTGGCTTTTCACTTAACCAAAAACTGTGGTGACACCCACTGAGAAGCTCCAACAAAAGCACGTCTGTCTCCCGCTCATTATGTTTGGTTTTACATTTACTGGGAAGCTTTTAGTGCACTTACAGTGGCATGAAGGAGCTGTCGTTTACCTGATTGCTACCATCTTTACATCACCTCTCTCTCGTGTGATGAGGTGCACTCACAGTAAAACCAACAGAGAGAAAAAAAAAAAACTAGCACAATCAGAAATGACAGCAAAGTGCAGAAAAGACTCTGCCACTCAGCTTGAATGAAACAAATGATAATGAATTAAGTGAATACTTTTTTAAAAACACATAGTTAATCTATATAGTAGAGTGCTGTACAAAAGTCTTGAGCCACCCCTCATTTCTTTATATTTTGTTTCCAAGCAGCCAAACTTTCTTGCAAATTTTAAAGTGATCTTGAGGAGCAATGCTCCAGCTTTCTCAAGGTCTTTCAAAGTTTTTATTTGGACATTTATTGGGTTATGTTCTGTTTGTTAAAAAGCACCTAACTCAAGGGATGAAGCAGTGTTGTGTCTCATAACAGACAACTTAGCAAAGAATACATTTTATAACTGTATCTTGAAGCACTTTACTAGCAGCCTGTAGCAAAAACATCATCTGTTCCCACTTCTTTAGGTGAATCAACATAAACACCAAAGGTAACAGTTTGACAGGAATAAAATAAGGTGATTCTTAAGGAGCCAAAAAATTGTCATCTCTCAGCATGGTGTGCAGTGTGTCCTTAAATAAATAAATACATTTTAAAAATTCAAAAAAGGAGGCAACTGAACAAGTGAAGGTCAAAAGAAGAAGTGGCAGGCCTATTTAAAAAATAAATAAATAAATAAGTCATGACCTTGACAGGAAAAAAATCCAGCAAAGACCCAACACAGGACCTAAGAAAATGCATCTGGACTTTCAGTCGATCCATCTACTGTTCACTCTCAGTGGAAGGGTGGCTGTCAGGAAGTCATTCTTAAGGCAAGGAAACAGGGAGAAAAGGGGCTGAGGTATGCCACATTACACAAGAACTGGACTGAAAATCAGTGGCAACAGGTCTGATGGGTTTGATGAATACAAATTTGACATTTTTGGTTCAAGTCGTTGTCACTACATACGGAGGAGGTCAGGAGAGAGGTACAACAGTGAGTATCCATATGGATACTCACTGTTGGACTGCCCAACAGTGAGGTCTGGACTGTGGGGAGTCCAGACCTCATTATTAAAGCAGGGTGGGATCATCTGAACAAAAGGCAGCCAACATCCAAAGAAGAGCTTTGAATGTCCTTCAAGAAGCCTGGAGAACTATTCCTGAAGACTATGTAAAGAAATGACAGAAAGCTGCCTCAGAGAGTTCAGGCTGTGCTGAAGAATAAAGGTGCTCACACCTTGAAATATTCAAGCTTGTTAGAACTGTACAAACTCAGTTTTACCTTATATGCTGTATTTCCATGTATGATTGGATGTTTCAATAAATTCCTGCAAAAAATGATGGGTGGTCTTTTGCACAGTAATGTAAATATAAGTTGCCTTATAAACAACACCAATATTTCTTTTTTTTTTTTTCCTGCAGAAAGGAATCTTTGGGGACAAGAACCAGAAATAAAATCATCATTACTGCAATATTTTGTAAATTCTAGATTGTATAATTCTATATTAATTTCTTACTTTGGGTTTCATTTATGGATGCACAGAAGACGTTTTTGATTTATTTATTTTTTTTATTCTTATGTTGAGAGTCAATCTCAAAGCGCCAGTGTGAGCAAGAAAAAAATATAAAAGAATGATTCCACTGGTCTGACATGGATTGATAATCAGAATTCGCAGGTACCCACTACCAAGGTATCCTTATTGGCATCAGGACTGAAAAAGCTGGATCAGTGCAGCGCTTTAATGGGATGTTATATCTCATAGTTTCAGCAAATGGCTGCTGGCTGTAGCCTCACATTTACTGTAAAGCTTTCTGCAGCAGAATGTGAAGCAGCACATTTCCCACAAATGTCAAAGTCCTTTAAAGAAGTCTACTGCCTGACCAAAAACCCAATCAGTGCCTCATATTCTTACAGCCTCTGACTTTTCCTGAATCAAGTATGCTTTGCGGTATCTTCTGAGGAGAATACAGGGGACACTTATCTTAGTGTCTTGGTCAGAGTCGCTGATAATGTGAAAGGCTCATATTTAAGTTAGGAAGTAGGTCTGAGTGTAAAATCTGGCCAAACTCTGCATAATCCTTTATCATAAAACCCTTAATACTACACACTAACACAGCTTCCAGATGCACCTTTGCGCTACATTTTGATTCGAAGCAGCTGATTGTAGCCTGAAATGTCGGCCCTGTTTTATTTTGTTTTTTTTAAAAAGGAAGGGTGTAGTTTGCAGCAAAATGTGGGTCTGTGCTCAGCTTTTCAGCCTCAGTGACAAACAAGGAGATGCTGTCTGAGTCTCTCTTACTGCTTTACTAAGCTGCTAAGACTGTGTTTAACTGCATCTCACACAAGACACCGACTGGGTCACACAACATTAGCTCCTGCGGAAAAGATGATGATGATGGGTGGATGGATAGTTTCCATAAAAATAGATGGATGGACACACAGGTGAACGACTGGCCAGAGGGGATATTAAAGGAATAAATTCACTTGTGCACATCTGAGAGTGTGTGTGTCTCTCTCACTTATTTGCATGTCTGCATCCCTGCTGGTGCATTCATCTTGCATGTGTGCAGGTAACCTACCTCCCCAGGCACTGTTGGCGTTGGAGATGGAAGGAGTGCTCTGCACAGCGGGGATGAAGGCCGGCTGAAGATCAAACAGGTCACTGTTCAGATTGGGCACACTGAGGAGAGGAGGAGGGAAGAGCGATGTGAGAAAAGGGGGGAGGAAAGCCACAGAAGAGGTGAGTGGAAAGAGAAAAAGAGGGGGGGCAGGAGTCAAGTGAGTAAGTCAGGGAGAGAACAGAGATACGGAAAGACAGATGGAGACTGAGCATTAATATTTAATCAACTGAGCATAAATAGCTAAAGCAACCACTAAAAATGTTCGTTTGTCACAGATAAAGATTAATCCTCCTGCTCTGAAGGGCTGTAAAAACTTCCAGAGAGCAATAAAGCAGTTTGCAGCAGTAAATTCAGAGCGTGCACACTGAGCCCAAATTCTGTTCCGATTATCGAGAATGAATAGGTCTACTTTAACTCTGGTAAAGCTGGAGTCAGCTGGAGATGAGATACAAGGATTTGTTTTGTTGATTAAGAAATGTTTTTAAAAAATGCGCGCTGACAGTAAAGACATTTATTTTTGGATCTCTGTAGCACGCTGAGAAGAGGTTTGTTAGTACAGGGTAGTTAAATAATAAATTCCAGTTTGTTTTGCATGTTTCAGCCATTTCTGCCTGACTTTATGCTCCTCTCCTCTTATTCTAGAGAACAATAAAAAGAAGCAAGTGCAGCATGGCAACATACAGCAACCATATTCAGCAACACATGGCCTTTGGATGGCTGTTCTTAATGGCAGCGCCTTTGATGGTAGCAAGGCTGCAGAACACTTATCTCCCATGTTTGTTTGTCTTTGTATGGGTGTTCAGAAACGCTCGTTATATGTTTGACATGTAACAACAATAATTTGGTCCTAAATTGATTCTAAATTCATGTACAGCACTTTTGTTGTTTTAAATGTGCTATATAAATAAACGTGACTTGACTTAATAGTGAAACAGTTCCACGAAAAACCCCATTGGCTGTCAAAAGTTCATCAACAACAAGTTTTCAGCTGTGGATCAGTTTTACATATGGCAAGTGGTAACAATGGCATAAAAGGGAGCAGCACCATGTCAACACAGTCAAGTAAAAGAGCATCAGTATAAACATGAGTTTGACTGAAGTGGGAGCAAATCTGTTCCATCAGACACAGAGGAGATGGATATGTGCAGGACGTGGCTGTGTACTGCATTACGGTCCTGAAGCCCACCACAGCCCTAAATTTTTCTACATTTCACACGACATTGGTGCCAGTAAAAATGCAAATGTCATTACATCTCTAGAACAAAGTCAGCATGATGCTGGATTTCGGGCGCGTGAGAACAGCTTCGCCAATTAAGGCCGTTATGTGTCCTGCCTGCTGCACTCTCTCCAGGCAGCTTCTTCAAGTGTTTCCAGTAATGAGAACGTGTCTGAAGTGGATTATCTGCTGCAGTAAGAATGTGACAAAGGACAGTGTCCTGC